>JABUQX010016348.1:0-12500 GCA_015478945.1 Trachelipus rathkii | reverse complement strand
AGAAAAACGAATGATTACTCTTACACACTCTCGACCGAGTCAGCCCCGTTGAGCATATCTCTAGCAGGGAGACTTTGTCGGTTATATCGAGTTGAGGAAACTTCAATGTTGTCCTCCTGTATCGAGAAGCACTCTCTCATACATCGATGAATAATTTACGAACCAGAGATAAATGATTAAACTCCTATATCTCAAAGAACACGAAACAGTTCCCACACAGCAGAAAATAGAGGAAAAGTAATGACATAAGAAACACGTAAGCAAGGAATGCAAAACTTACTCTGTGCGTACCTTTCTGCAGTTGCTTCAATGGAATACTTCTGGGACATTAAATTTAGTAAATATGGAACAAGGACGTGTTGCCTTCATGAATAATAAATATTGAAGTAGTATGCTGTATATTGGAAAAAAAATAAATCTTTGAACGAGAAACTGAGAAGAAAGCGAATTGATACTTAATATTTTAGGAAAACTTCTCCCAAAAACATAACAAAAACGAGACATGGCCCTTATTAAAACTTCTTTTTCGGCATTTGTTATGTACTTGTTTCTGATCATTTTGAAAGTCTAGAAAGTGTGTTTGCGATAGTTGCGCTGAAGGATGCATCTCCTTCTTTGACACGCGTAGATAGCTCGTAACTCATTAAACATGTCGAATAGAGTAATCCTTAACTGACCTCACTGTCCAGCTACTCTAAGTTAATCAAACGCAAACAGAATATGTTCTGGATTATGTCGAGTGCCTAGATGCCGCCTACTATCGAAGCTATTATGGTATTATCGTGTAGTATATAATACGTGTAATATTATAGACTTATTAAGTAGTAATATAGATAATATAGCAATATATTAATTCCATACACTTCAAACGTAAGAACTTATTTATAGAATTTGATAATATATAATATAATCATTATATTATTATATATATATATACATAAAATATACTATTCAGGCCTCTCGAGAGCAATCTAAACTTGGATCAGCTCATTATTCATATTACCTAATATACTATAGACTACGACTCATATAAATTCCATTATTTAGTCTTGTTCGACTTCAAGACTTGTACTTGGACTCACGCAAATTTAAATGTCCACGCCTTTTCTCTCATTAGATAGCACCTTCACACATAGTTGCCATTTTGTGGTCTCATATCCAAATCTCGTATTTGCGGAGCATACAGATTAATAAATCTTTTATCTCCTGAGTATGAAAATTTTCGATTACAAAAAGAAAAATAGTAGACTCTAAATCACTTTTCGCGTGACAAACTGGAATTTCTCTCCGAGTTAACCTTAGCGCTTCTTCTTCATTGCTGTAAACAATATATATTTTAGCATTTAGTTAGCTCTCCTGCCAAGTCAATTATTTCGTTTTGGTCTGACGCGTGTTCTGTTTCGAGTATTCGTATGTCGTGTCCTCCGTCTATATGGCGCTTTTGTAATGATAGAGTCTGACATGTAATCTTACGGGTGCTCAGATGGCCTCTGAACATCGTAATGCATCAACTGGTCACCGTATCTAGGTCAGAGCATGGGTTGCTCTTATTAACTGTTCAATATATATCCTGAAAGTGCTGGCTCGCTATTGTATGTAGATTATAGCTAACAACACCTCATGTAGTGGTCTATGTCTCATCAATTAAAGTTATTATATCAGTTTTGAATTATCGCGTGTACTTAGATCTCTTTCTGTTGTCGCGGTTCGGCAATATGAATTTCTGAGAAACAGTGCTGTTGTTAGAGTACTAGCTTAACAGGAACTGAGTCCTATCGAGCTGGTTCCGATTTTACATGTGTTGTATACACTGATCTATCGTTCGTGCATTCTACGATACTCGCTCGCGTTACAGACATTAAGCCAGCGACTGCGAGCTACTACTTTTCGCTCTCTGCATCTCGTCGCACTTACAGAGATCGTTGCTATGCATTCTAGGCACGCCTGTAATTTATATCTGTTTACTGATATATAAGAATCCACAGCCGTGCTTAGCATTTGAAATGACTGACGAGCCAGCTAGATAAGCTCTCCTGATCTAAGACCCTAATTGATGAGGTTGCTTAGGTGATATCGAATTTAGACCGCAATCCTTCTATCGTATTATATCGTGCGAAGCTAGCTCTCTATGAATAGCTGCTAGCGTATAAACTAATAAAAGAGTGTGTATTTGCTGACGTCTTATGATTGTACCTATATAAATTCTATTAATATATCTTAAATTGATATATAATATATTTGTTCAAGCAATAAAAAAGGTGTATATAAATTGTTAGAAGAATTTAATATTTTATATTTTAACAGAAGCCGAATTTGAAGAAATATTGAAACAAGGATTCTATTGTTCATTAACGCGAGGCTACTGAACAATATGAATTTGATAGTCACTACGTCCACGATTTGCCGCATCGCAATTTTATAATTGAGCAAAATTCGTGAAATACGAATTTTGTCAAATGTCAATAGAACCGAATAAAAAATTAATAGCTGGCAACTTTTGGGACTAAGGTGGTGCTTTATTTTCGGATGTAACGATCATCATATGAGTAAAAATAGTATTTTTCTATAAGAAATATGAAAAAAAAATCTATTTTTTACCAAGTATTTGTCCACTTTTGATGATTATAGTATTCAAACTCAGTACCTGAACAGGACATTCCTATATTTCCATACACAGATAAACTATTCAGATCTAAATCCTGCCCTGAGAATATAGGATCACTCGTTTTGCAGGATATATTGGATCAACAAATTATTGAACGTTGCAGAAATATGTGTGGAACTTTATTCGTATGCTCTCTCAGACGAAAGACTGGAGCCTTTGAAATTATTGAAGTTTCTGTCCCCAGGATTGGAATCTTTCTGTTTTGTAGATAAAGACTTATCTTCTAGACAGATGTAGAGTAAAGTCGCTCTTATTAAGCTCTTTTAGAGATTTCTGTAGAATATTATACAAAAAGTTCAGTGAAGCGAATGGTAGAGGTTCTAGTTTAGAACGGTCGCCTCATTCCTTTTCGAGAAATGTTTTTGTGATAATGTTTCCATACAGTAGCGGTTGCTTTTTGATTATCTATTTATACCCCAGTGCGCTCCTATGTAAAGACTAATCGAGCTTCTCGAGTTGCACAAACTGACGGATTTGAGGGAATATGCCGTGGCTAGGCAAACTCTCTAGCTAATTGTCAGACTTGAAGAGAAGAAGAGGCTTGAATGAGACGATGCACATTATAATGAAATAAATTTTTAATTTTAGTTTATCATATATTTTCTATAATATATTATTTTTGTTAAAAATTAATAAATGTATAGAAAGAGATATAGAAGTCACATTCTTTAATAAAATAGTCAGTAATAAATCTCT
Organism: Trachelipus rathkii; assembly: GCA_015478945.1. NCBI lineage: Eukaryota > Metazoa > Arthropoda > Malacostraca > Isopoda > Trachelipodidae > Trachelipus > Trachelipus rathkii. The sequence goes on along the minus strand of JABUQX010016348.1, from coordinate 9,139 downwards.
CTATCCTTATCAACAAGATAGCTGTTAAGCTTAAGATTGTAATTCTATTTATTTACTAGTATAAATCATCATTTAGAGAATATAAATACATATATATTCATTAGCACATTTTAAAATATAGGTAGGATTTGTTTGATGAATTATGAGGAGCGTGGTTTGTGGCTTGAGAGAGACAATTGTGAGAGGAGAGAGAGGGATAAAAGCAAGCTAGTGGATGGGTTTAGTAAAATAATCTTGGAAGCGTTGATATGCTGATTTTGCCAAAGTGGTCCTTTGCGTAACTCAGATTTAAATCTTGTAGATAATGACAGTGAATAATCGTTCTGTAGAGAATATCATACACGTGATATGGGAATAATAGATAACTGTGTTCTGCAACATAGAATAGATAAACGATGATGGCGGTCACTCACGACCCATGGAATAGTTAAGCTTGTTTAAGCATTAGATTCAAGTACGAATAAAAATAGGAAATGGTTCACTTTTATAAGAAATTCAATTGTAAATAGGATATCACACGGTTTATCTAGTATTAACACTAGATTGAACTCTTTGGAATGCTAAAAGACACAAATAATACTTCTGGACGTAACAGCCAGCTTTGTTGACACGACTCTCTCACACGAAACCAGCGTCAGACTTTTCCCTACCATATACATCGATTACATTCTAACGTATTTACTATCAATAAATCAGGGGCTTAACAACAGATGGGCGTTGCCCTTAACGTTACTTACTATTTATACGTATTTTGAAATAGAATGTATAATGATTGTTTTGTGTCTCTAATCTATTACGAGTGGATTATATATTATATAATTTGAGCCGTATAATAGATATATTATAGTATATTTACTACGTATATTTATACGATTTATAGTATAAGTGTTAAATATATACTGTACATCATAGTTATAACTTGACTAGAATTCGGTATATATTGATATATAGTATATAGATATTATATCTGATATAGTTTTAACATAACTATATAATATATATATAGTAGGGCAGTAAATCAGTGGTGCTAGTATTACTAGAGATGCCATAGATAGATTTTAGCTACTCGATGGCGAGAAAGAAGATTAGCACTACTCTATATGCGCTCATTTTCCACGAGATTGTCCTTTCTGTGACATGCATATTTTTTGTTATGAAATAGGGAGACTAATTGTTCAATGTTTTAGGTGTGTGGTTAGCCCTTGTTGTCGGTTGACAATATATATAGTATATACTTATATATATATATAAATTATGTATATATATATTGTAATATATTATATATTATTATATATATATATATATATATATATATTCTATGATAGTTATATATAATATATATATATATATAAATATAACTATATAACAACTAAGACTGTGCCTACAGACAAAAAGAATGATGTTAATTCACAAAAGTTCTATTACATTACTTTACACCAGATAGAAGAGAATCACACATTCACCCAGCAGTTTTATATCAAACAAGAAGTTATAAACAATTTAAATGAAGTCATTAACATTCAAATATATACCGGTATTATATATATATATATATATAATTATATAGTATATTATATAATTATTAGATATAGTATATATAATTATATTATATATATATATAATATTTTATATATATATAGTATTATTAGTAAGTATATAAAAAATAAAACAATATATCTAGGTATGCCAACACAAATAACACGCTGAAGGATTAACGGAAAGTTAAATTTTGACAACATAAGAACCCCTCACAAAGTTTCAGACAATACCTCCTTGCTATTCTTAAACTATGCCACATGCCTCTGGTGCTATGATCATCGCAATCAATATTCAGAAAATTAGAAACCATGGAAAATAAAGCTCTCAAGATAATAACATGGCTGCTTTTCTCTGGGCATGTCAATCCACACTTACTAATAGAAACAAAATTCTTCCTTATAAAAGCCAATTTGACACAAGAGGCTGTTAATTTAACAGTAAATCACTCAATAGATCACCTTATGCATCGAACTATAACAACTACCTACACATATGAAAAAATCACACAGCATATACTACCTTAATATATTATGATTATTATATATATATATAGTAATATATATAGTATTAATATATATATGATATTATATAATGATATATATTATAGTGTTAAACCCGTTCCACATTTCAATCTCCATTAATTAAACACATTCATACTCAATTATCCAAAAAATCAATTTCTACATGTACCCAAATAACATCATACTCCAAGTACATCAACCCAAAATATCCCCCCTACAGAACAAATTTGGACTGTCAAACCAAGTAGATGGTGATTCTGTCTATGCAATTTTAAATATATAGTGCAGTATAAAATTTTATAATTTCATTACTACCTTCTTCAACTGACGACAAGGATTCCCTCCGATAAACGATGACGCAGAACATCTCTTACTAAAACTGCTTGAGCTTGATGGGCATCAGATGTAACTTCAGTACACCCTTTTTAATGGATCTCTGGGCCCAGCCTGCTGTGGTGTGTGGTGGCACTGTATTTTGGAATTGCCCACCTCTCTGAGAGGAATGGGGGTACTAAGTAAATAAGTATTATATATTATATATATATATTAATTATTTTATATTAGTGTAATATGTATTATTGAATATATATGTTATGTGTTATATGTTGTGTTATATGTTATATGATTATATATAATATATGTTATGATCGGGGGTGGAGGGTAGCAGTATGGTAATGACGTGGTTGTCCATTTGGTATAACTTTGTCTCCCACTTTCCCCTAATTCTTTTGGAATGTTTTTTTTTTTTTTCTGAAGTGGCAGATCGGACTAACAAGCCCCAGACACAAAAAAATAAATGTTTAATTCTATTAATTAATATTTTATAAAGTTTAAATTAAGCTCCATTTTAGACTCACCTTGAAGGGGTGGATTGGCGTTGTTTTAACCTTTTATAAAATACTATTATTATAGGTTATTATTATTTTTTTGTGTGCTTATTATACTATAGGGCCTTGATTTTCAGAAAAAAAAAACATTCAAGAAAGGGTGGATGCCACACTGATGGCTACAGAAACATCAGTGAACCGGACGTCACATTGCTTGGCGCGACGTATAGTCGTATTAATATAATATATATTATATATATAGATATATAAAAATTATATTGAGTATATGTATATTATATAGTTATACGGGGTAGAATTTAATATACTATAATTATATATTAGTATATAAAACTCTACTTTATTTACTTAGTGCGACCCATTCCTACTCGGAGAGAGTGAGGGTGCAGATTCACAAAAAATAACAGTGCCACACACACCACAAGCAGGCTGGGCCCACGTGATCGCATTAAAAAGGGATGTACTGAAGTTACACTATGAATGACCACCACTCAAGCTCAGCAGTTTTAGTTAAGAGATGTTCTGGGGGTCATCGGGTGTGTGATTCGGGAGGGGAAATCCTTGTCAGGTAGTGGAAGGTACATTATGAATTACTAAATTCTATATTGCTGAATGGTTGGGATGGTGAAAAGAGCATAGACAGCGATAGCATTACTTTGTTTGACAAGTCGAAATTTGTTTCTGTAGGGGGGATATTTTGGGTTGATGTACTTGGAGTATGATGTTATTTGGGTACATATTAACCCTACTTTTGAGATTTAATTGATTGAAAGCTTATTAAATGGGAGTATCTAGAGGTGGGAGGGGGGAAGTGTTCATAAACATATAGAAATATATATATATTATAAATATTATATATATATAAAAACCTCTCTATATTATGTTATATAAATATATATATAACTATATATATATATTAAGACGAGTAATAGTATAATGTGGTGTGATTTTTTTTGCATATGTGATAAGTAGTTGTTATAGTTCGATGCATAAGGTGATCTATTGAGTTGACTTTACTGTTACAATTAAACAGGCCCTATGTGTCAAGATTGGCATTATAGGCAAGAATTTGTTGTCACGGTAGGTTAATGCGTGGCGAGGTTGACATGGAGAATTTATTGCAGCACATAGTTTATTATTTCGTGAGAAGCTTACTTTTTGTTTGATTTATAATTTGTTGATCAATTGGATTTGCGATTGATATAGGCAACGGGCATTGTGATGCATAGTTGTAAGCAGGGAGCATGAGAGTAGGGCTAGTTGTGAAACTGAATACTATTGTGAGCGGTGATCTTTTATGTTGAGTCAAAATTTATTTCCCGTTAATGCTCTCAGCGTGTTTAAGTTTGTGGGTGCTCTAGATATATTGTTTATATTTTTATAATATATATATATATTATTAGCATATATATATATATAATATAGACACTTATATTATATTATACTACAATATAGGATATATAATAATAATATATTATTACTTTTATATATATATCATAGTTATATATTATATATGTATAATATATGTATTATATATTGTATACCGGTTATTATATTTTATGTTAAGAGTGTGGATTGTTTAATTGAGACAAGTCTGTTTGTCTTGATGTAAAAACTTTCGTTGGGTTTAGGGGAGTTTGAATTTCTCTTATCTTTCAACTGGATGTAAGTAAAGGAATAGAGATTTTGGGGATTTAACAGTCATTCTTTTTGTTGATAGCCACTGTTCTAGTTGGTTTGCCTGGTAATTACGAATATATATATATATACCTTCTAAACATACTATATATATTTGGCTATATAGTATAGTATATATTATATACTATACATTATATATACTATATCGTCAGTATATAATAGTTTGATCATACCCCCCTCATATACTATATTAAGTACTATATTAGTATATATATAATATTAGGTGTGTAGTAAATATATCTATTTTATAACTAATATATATATAGTGTATATTATATATATATTATACTGCAAAATAATATAAGTATATATGTATATTATATTAATATATGAATAATAATATTATATATATTATATAATTTATATAGTATATATGAATATATATGATATACCACTTATTATATAATTTACTTATAATTCCTTCACGTATAGATAAAGAGAAAAAATGCCATGTATAAAAAAGCAAGAATACTGTATAAATAGTAAGTAGGTTGAAGGGCAACCGCAGCATCTGTTGTTTAGCCTCCCTGATGGGGTATTATAGTAGGGTATAGATAGAAATGCTATCGTATTAAGATAGGGAGAGTCTGACGCTGTTTTTATCGGTGTGTGAGAGGTCCGGGTGTCAAAGACTGCTGTTTACGCAGAAAGTATATTTGTGTTTTAGACGTCGTTAGAGTTAAATCTAGATTGATTAAAGAGTAACTCGTGTGAATATGTATTGGTACAATTGAAATTTGTCTTCATATAAAGGTGAATCCTATTCTATTTATTATTCGTATTGAATCTATGCTTAAGACAAGGGAGTCTGGATTCTGTCGATAGGTTGTCTGTATGACAGGTGAGCTTGCATCATTCGTTTGTTAGTCTATTTCTTTCTCTATTGTTCGGACAACCGCTCTCGCTCTATTTTTTCCATATCACATTGTTATGTATTTCTACAAGAAGATTTATGTCATGTCCATTATTCTACAAGGTTTAATTGTTTATGCAAAGACGTATTTGGTTGACAGGATGCGGCAGCTATAGACTACGTGGTTCTAATGATATTTTTTACTACTATCAAGCTGCTATTGATCTCTCTCTCTCTCAAAGGTATATATAAAAGCTCCCTGACGAATAAGTCACGCCTCTCAAAATTAAGTTTAGCTCTACAGCACTCGATTTTATTTAAATGAATCTAATGGAACTTTATATTTGTTATTTTATATTTAAGAAAATTTATACTCTGTTAAAAAGTTGATCAATCTTGTACGCTTTTCTGATTGATTAGGAGAATAATATTTTATTTGTACTGAAACTATTTTTTTAAAGGATTTTTAAACTTCTATATTTTCAATTTATCTTTTTAACAGAGGATGTATTATTATATATATATAGAATTATACTATGTAAAATAATCTTAGATGTGCATCCGTACTTCATTCAAGCTCTTCTTCTCTTTCGAAGTTGACCACATAGTTAGTGAGTTTTGTAGCCACGGTGTGAGTCGGCCTCAGTCGTCGTTCCAGTTTGGCAACTCTTCTGAGCAAGCTCAGTGTATACGTGTCTTTAACTGATTAGAGGCTGCACTCCATAATGACGTTGCTGCCGATAGATGCAGCGCGGTTCTATCGACTGGTTATAATTCAAGACAGCTTACATGAGTACAGGACATTATACCTCCTAGTATGTGGAAGAATAAAGTGAATTACTACAAATTTGGCTCGAAAGAAGGTATGGCGACGTTTTAACCAGGAACCTGGCCAGATTCTAGCATCGATTTACACTTGACAATTTTCTTGATTTTATATTATATACTAATGTGATATACTTCACGAGACTAAATTTATAGAACGTGTCGGGCTTTACATCTACACTGGTTGAAGATCTTCTTTTAGTGATCCTGCAGCAAGAGATTTGGGGAAGCCATTTCATTTTTCAAAGGCTTCGATTGTTCGGGGTAGGCAAAGTATAGACTGAAGTTTGCGAATAATATTTGTTCGATTTGCTTCGAACGGATTGCATGCTTTCTCGGTTAGCAGTATTTAGATCTGAATATTCGATTTGTATGATCCACGTATAGAATGGTCTTCAGAGTACTTGGGTGCATATATAGTCTCTAAATGCATAATGGATATACTGGTAAGTAAAATAATTTTTTCATATTTCTTATGTAAATATTATTTTTTCTTTTAAGAGACTATTTTAATTAAGAGTATATGCATTTTGTCAATTTGAGCGCCTTCAATTCCTGGCCTTTATTTGCATAAAATGTGAATATAGTATAACGAATTTTTGGCTCAGATTTTAATTGGATTTGTTGGGGATGCATCTGTTGGACGTAGTGAAGGTAAATCGACACAATTTATTTTGTTGTCAGCCTCTCGTGTTTCTTGAAACAATGGGAGATCCTTTTTCACGACCCCACTATCTCGCACTCCTGCACATTGTTACGCAACATAATATATTTAACAGTTTCTTTTTACTCTTTATGGTATATGCAATATTGAAAAATATGAAACGCTTATCTAATAATATCTAAAGAATATATATATTACATCTTAGCTGAGTCGTATTAATTCAGTGGATAATAACTACTTTATTCGATATATTGTTCTTGATTTGTCTTCATAGGAAATAGTAGGTGATATTCTCGAATTATTACATGTTGTCGAATCCAGAGGCTAGTGTGTTGTCATGTAGTAACGATGCTCGTGTCGATTTTTATACATGAGTCAGAGGGATACGCGTGATCATGAAAGTCTTCAACGCTCGGCGTCTGATTATCAGGTCGCAGCACGCTCTTCCGGTGTGATAGTCTAGACCTCGCTCAGATGACTTGTCCCCTAAGTGTAATAGCCAGAGTTACTGTAGAACGGATGGAGATATGTATTTTATAACTCTTGTTACATAAATTTTCTGCGCTGGTTTTTACGCTTTATCACTTGTACTCTATCATACATATTGTTTTTAAAATGTTTCTGAAATGTTCCTGATTTATAATACGTTGATAATTAATATTTGATCTGAAATTCATATATATTTTACCAAGATATTGTCATATATTTAACTGATGAACATATATTCATACTCGTGAGGTAGTGTATCGCTGTACACCGTGGCTGATCTTTAGAATTGTGAGTCGGCTTATGCGTAAATAGTTCTTTCCTACACTTACTAAATTCTGTTACATTGGAACGACGGTTTTAACTGCGAATCAAGTGGTGTGCCAGAAAAAGATGGTATATAAAGACTTTACTTTTTTCTTTTCCTTTCCCTCTCTCTTCCTCTCCCTCTCGCTCTCCCGCTCTCTCTCTCTATACATTTGTTTTAAAGTATTTGTGTTTATATTTATTTTTTTTTTTTCTAAAGTTTAGTTTATCTCAAATTAAAAATTATCTTGTGTTTGCGTGTGATGATATAGACCCCAAAAGGTGCACTTGTCAAGTGTATTGGTGATGAACCTCTGGCAGAATGGTCTTTAAATTTCGCGTGTGAGGTCTACAGATTACATTAAGTTCTCAGATACAAGTGACAACTAAATAATTTATATATATTACTATATCATTTCCGTAATTATATAAAGTAATAATATTTAATATGATGATATAGTATCTTTAGTCACCAATACTTCATAGCCCTTAAACGTAGTCTACTGATATTTGTCTCCGTATTCATATTGTGTATTACGTTACTAAGAATGATTACTTATGTATGTAGGTGTATATATATATATATTAACTAGCGTATATGAGAACTATTATGGATATCGGTGTTGATATATGTATATATCAGTGAGATATGTATTTTTTTCATAGGAGTGAGACTATGGAACCCTTCCGGGAGCTACTTGGAATTTACAAAAGAATAAGAAGTATACTATAATAAATGGATAACAAGGGAACACAGGTTTTTATCGTTAAGAAGTTATACCTATTTAATAAGCGAAAGGATAATATCTAAAATATAATATCTCAAGGTTCTTAAAACAATACTGTTTAATGAAATGTTTATTGATTGTGTTTTGAATTGTGAGCCCATGATTGCGCTAGGTGTTTAAAGGTACTCTATCTCGTAAAGAAAGTGATGATCTCGTCATTCTCTTGTTTTTCAAGCGTAAATCCAGGCGGTTTCGGGATATGTATACAATGATTTTCAGTATAACCAACTACACATAAAAGTATCGAAAGAAAGTGTGTTTTGTGACAACGATTGTCTGTGACGGAAAAATTTTCGTTACATACTGAAAAGGAGTCATAATGCGCATTACGTTTTGGAGGTTTTGCTTCTAAAATATAGAATCAAATTTATTTAGTTGTTTTTTTATTACAAATAAAAGGTTATTATTTTTTCTATTTCATAACTTATATATTAATATGTTTAATATTTATTATTATGAATGAAAGTCCTTTTCATTATTTACTAATTTATGTCCGGAAGTATTCATTGAAGCAACTGCCACGTAAGTGTATACGCCAGGACACACTAAGTTTTTGAATTCATGCTTAACAACTATTTCTTATTGTATTATTTCCTTAGACTTTAAGCCCTTCA
>JABUQX010016347.1:25000-26788 GCA_015478945.1 Trachelipus rathkii | reverse complement strand
ATTTCTTATTTATTTTATCCTTGGTTTAATTTAATGCATGATGGATTCTAAACAAAAGAAACCTCAAGTTCAGGTTAAGGAGGAGAAGAGTTGCTCGTCGCTTATTGCTGTAACTAGTTTTCAAGAAATCCCCAGAAAATTCTGATGGGAAATTTGAGAAGATTAATTTTGAAACAGCTCATTTGCGTCGAGAAAACAAATTCAAATTTGAGAACTCTCAGAAAAAGGAGAAGTTCAATAAAAGCTTAAAAACGTCGGAAGGACGAAGTGTGAAAGTCACTTTGTCTGAATGTTGGATTGGATGCCCTCTCAATAATGCTGCCGTCCTAAGTGATGCGGATGAGGATAATCCAACCGTCGCTCTTAAAAATCAACGGGCTGGGATGTTTAGCCAGCCAACGCCCAGACCAATGCGCCCTTGTCGTTTCTTTCTGGATGGTCAAGAGAACTGGCATAGAGGAATGGTCGAAGGCGGTTTGGAGAAGAAGAACTTTGGAATTGGAAAACTCCAAACCTTCGTTGAAACAAAAGAGTTTGCCATCTTGATGACTTCCACTGCAATGTCGAAAAGTCGAGATGAAGAACGAAACGGATCAGACAGAGGAACAATCCCGAAGACCGAAGAAATGGGAAACTCTTCAGCGTGGATGAAAGCGATGGCACAGTACAAATACCGAAGGAAAGACTTATACTCTTTCAGGCAAAGCATAATCCAGTGACGTTTCTTTCAAGAACGAAAGATGACACGTCAACTTTATCTTCTAGGAGGGGCGTGTGATCAAGATGAATATCTTGCCTGAAAGGCCCATAATTTCGCAATTATGAAATCCCACAAGTTTATTTTATAATTTTGGGAAAACTATTATTAATGACTTCGCTATTATTTATTTAAAGTTAGAATATTTCATAATTCACTTAATTTTATTATTTATGTAAAAGTAGATTTTATTTTTAGTACAAAATTGTTGATAGCATAAAATTATTAGCTTGTAATATGATAGGAAGATAATTAATTTTTAGACTTATCTAGTTAAGGAATGATATGATTTTCGTTAAAATACTAATATGTTAGATACTGCCAAATAGTATTTAAAGGCAGATATTATAAGGGCTTTTTGCTTTTTGTACTATCGATCTTAAAACTTGTGATTGGGATATCTTTAATATTATTTACGAAGTAAAACTCCAGCTTTTATCTTGACTGATTTGTAAACCTGCATGGCTTCTAGAACCATTAGATAATTCATTGTAGCTTGGTCCTTTAAGATTCAGCAAGTTGTAAAGGATTTGATAAAGCCTAACCCCTAGGCAACAGAAAATATTTATTGGAATTGAACCCGCGTGTCCTCATCGATAAAATATCACGACAGTGTACAATGCCTCTAGCAATAAATCAAATCTTTGGTTCCCTTGCTCTGGCTGATGAAAAATTATACTAGGATCCAATGATGAGAGCCCTTGGACAGGCTTGTACTTCAGAGGACGTCTTTCTAATATCTTTTCTGTCATTTGATTAGCACAGTCTGGCATTCAAGTTTGAATTTTTTTAGGATATTACTTTCATTCGAAGTGACTTTGAGTGTTTTTTGTCTGAAATCCAAGATTAATACCTTTTACATCACGCAAATTGTCTTTGTCATGTAAATCTAATGCAAAAAGCTTAGTTGTTGTAGCAAGCATTTTACTGGACTTAAGAAATCTTTCCGTAATATTTAGTACGAGACATTGTAAATCTGTGAACAGGAATGGACCAAGTGGGTCTGACGTTTGGAACTTTCGTAAAAATGG
>JABUQX010016347.1:0-20000 GCA_015478945.1 Trachelipus rathkii | reverse complement strand
TATTTAGTAACATTTCTTAAGTAGCACGTTTTATTCTCAGTTATATTTTATATTTATCCATAAGTTCAGTATAGTATAATGATAATATTATATAAATTATAGTATCATGACTCTAGTTACACATTTCAACGCCTCATATATATAAAGAGAGGTCATAGCAATTCTCTCGCATATCTAATACAACAACCTCAGCAAATATTGCTGAGAGCGGGAGAAATAAGGTAGAGAATTACGAATTGTTGAGATTATCCTCGGAAAAAATTGGAGAAAAGGTCATATACGTCGGAGAAATGAATGAAATATAAAAAAAAAATAAACAAATGAGACTTTGTTAATACAGTTCGTACTATCTCAACCTAATCATCATGAAGCGAGAGAAACGTCGTCATCTTCAACTCCATCAGCCGAAGAAAACTCAACGTTGATTTTTGCGCTTAAAAGGTCTTCCTTCCTGATATTTTTTAATATCTTTTTCCACAAGGGCAGATACTCGCGAGAGCGAAAGTAAAGTTGTATAAGATGTAGTAATGGGTTGTATAGATATTAACATCGTGATGCGGCCCTGTTTAGTCCTATTTATTGTAGATAATATGGCTCGAGTTCTTGGAGACAATTCTTACGCATGGCTTGTAGAATGCTTAATAGTACATATAGGCTTTGTAATAATGCTTAGAGAATCCTCAACGTTTTAATTATTTTTATGGCTTATGACTATAAGAGCTATATTAGGAAAATAATAGATTAATAAAAATTAATTATAATTAATTATTATTTTATTATTGTTATTAATAATGTAAATTCAAATTATATACAAGTTGTCTATTATAACTTTTTTGATATATAATTATAATCTATTTTTATTATAATATGATAAATAAATTTATTTTAAAATTTAGCTCAAATCTTACTATTATATTCTTTTTAGTAAATCAGAGGGATAATCTCTACACTGAAGCGAATCTTTCAGGGAAGTTATCACTTTATCACGTCTAAATTTTTTGTCTTTAATAAATTTCTAAAGAAATCCCAAATTGTAAGCACACCAACGGGTAATCCCGGCAGAGCAAATGGAGAGAGATAACGGAGAGATACTCTCACACCGCGTCTGCACATCCGTGCGCGATCGACGCGAGGGTAGACTCTAATTTTTCTCTCTTTCCAATGTCCGGTTTAATACTTTAGTTTCACACGCGCGTAAGATGGAACGGGATATAGGAAGAGTTGTCGTGGTGTGCTCACATGGCGTCCGTATGCCTTGATCGCGCTCCGCCCTGATTCCCCTTACGGGGTATGTGGAAAAGCGTCCCCCCCCCTCTGTTCCCCGTGCGGCTCGAGCCCCCTTACATTGCCGTGTAATACCTTTACAAATAATATATATATAGTAATATATAATATATATGATATATTAGGTTATATAATATATATATATATATATAGTATAATATAGAGAACATTTTGTTTTTAAATTTTCATAAACTAAAAATTTTACGCGAAGGATTGCCAAAAATGTATTGCATTTTACCTGTAGCTATTTTAGTTTGTTTTTAGATATATTATATTTTTTGTTACATTTCGCTACTAAAATTTTACCAAGGGTATTGCCAAAATGTGGGGGGTTCTTTTTCCTGTAGGCTATTTGTATTTTTAGATATGGATTGTTGTTCTTTAATAGAGTATAGTAATAGTATATATAGTATATATATATATATATGATAGATAGTATATATGATATATATAGTATATATATATAATATAATATATATATATGTATATAGTTATATATATATATTTTTTGGTTAACCACCCACAACGATATATCGGTATTTTTCTTTTCGTTAACCACCGCACACGATATATCGATTATTTTTATAATATTGTTTCATGTTAAAATTTAATTTTTTCATAACATTTTTCTTTGATCATTTAATAATAATTATTTATTTATTTATTTTTTTTTTTGTGAAGTTTAAAATCTAGAATCAATTTGTTTAATTTAATTATTTTGGATAGTGTCAATTATTGACTTTATTCTTACAATAGTTCTATCAAAGAAAGATTTCTTTAATAAAGTTAATAAGAGATATTAACACTAAAGAAAAAGCCATAGAATTTTTAATTGCTAAAGAAATCCTTCATTCTAGTGGCACTTTCAGGAATGGCCATAAAATGAAACTTTGCATCAATGTTAAAATTGAAAGATGGGGTTGTTACAGTAGAGATTGTAGAAAAGAGATAAGCCTACAGAAAGATATGTGGTTAGAGCGGAGTAGGATACCATTTGACACCTTAATATTTTTTATTTTTAGTTGGTGTCATAAAATGACTTACACCAAATTTTGTATGTCTGAATTAAAAATAAGTACTGAAACGATTACATACTACAAGAATTATGTAGAGAAATATTGCGAACTTTCAATATTAGAAACTCAAAATTCTATTGGGGATACAACACCCTTGTAGAGATTAATGAGAGCTCATTCTAAAAAATAAAAAATACAATAAAGGCAGAATGTCCCCAAATTAATGGGTTTTCAGCGGGTTATGCCGAGAAACAAAGGAATGCTTATGTTTGGTACTGAATAGAAATGCAAATAAGGCGGGGTATGCCGAGAAACAAAGGAATGCTTCTTATATTTGGTACTGAATAGAAATGCAAATACTTTACAAAGCATAATTTCAAGAAGAATACAGAAAGGTACAACTATTATTTCAGATGGATGGGGCGCTTATAAGGATATTTCAAAGATCAAAGATATGGATTACAAACATGAAATTGTTAATCATTCAGAGAATTTCATTAATCCATATAATGGAGCTCATACGCAGACTATTGAAAGATTATGGTGAATTCTGAAATAAAGAAACAAGGTAGAATGCGGAACTAGTCGTTTAATGTTGCAATCATATTTATACGAACAGATGTGGCGACAAAAAATAAAGGAAAGGACCTATTTGAGGAGTTATTAAGGGAAAATAGTCAAATACTTTCCTGCTAAAATTTAGGACAATGATATAAATTAAAATTGTTATAATATTGTTTAAAATAATCGATTAAATTTATAAAATAATCGATATATCGTTGTGGGGGGTTAACCAAAAAAGAACCAATTTTGGTTCCTGTTCTTTTAAGAAATTTTCTATTTTTTATTTGTTGCGTTTAAATTACTAATATATCAATATCACGCCTTAATAAAGAAATAAAGAACGGCACCGTACAAAGGCAACCCCTTTATAAGGAATATTTTATACACAAAAAACTTCTCTATAAAGACCACCTCGATATAACGAACTCCATATAAAGTAAACCTCCGTATAAAGACCCCTATGCATAAAGACCATCTCTTTATAAAGACCACCTTAACATAAACAGGCCACCTCTTTATAATAAAGTTCATTTCCATATACAAGACCACCCCTCTATAAAGATCACTATCTGGATAACGACCGCCATGATATAAAGGCCGCCTCTTGATAATGACCGCCTCTTGAATAACTGACCGTCGTTAAAAGACCACCTATTTATAAAGACCGCCTCGTTACTTGTTATCGAGACGGCCTCGTTATAAAGATCGCCTTGTATAAGGATCTCCTTTTTAAAATATTATCTCTTTATAAAATCGACCTTCCTATAAAGACCAGCACAATAAATTCAGCATTTGTAAAACGATAAGGTTCAAATTTAAATAATTTACTAAAGAGACATTTCTTTAACGTAAAATTGTAATCAAATAAAGTGTTAAGCACGGTGTGGAGATGGCATGAAAAATTTCGGAATTACTTCTTTTTACTATTATTATTATGTCAAATGTCCCACAAATTTGTGCGAAGATTATTAAAATATAATAATGATTGGAATATTATTATTATTATTAGGCCAGCATCCCGAAAGTCACATTTTTTTTTTACAGTTAACACCACCACTCACGGGCAAAGCCCTAAACTAGGAGGGGGCTGTGCTCAATTATTGTCTGAGCAAGACGGGAGGCACATAAGAGAAAGTAACACAACTCAGACGTCCAGACACAGTGACGAACCTGGGTCTTTCGCCTTAGTTGGGCGAGTGCTCTAAAAACGCTGAGCTACCGCGACCGCTATTCTGGTGCTTGATAATTCCTTCTTGACTTATACGAACCGACTCCGCCGAATTGTTCCATTCTTCTTACTCTTCTTATAATAAATAACTGAATCCAAAATAATGTGGTCAATATTAATTTATTAAATTGTGTAATATATCAAAAAAGAAATCAAGATTAAAATTTTTGGTGCATCTCGGTTGGTGTAAAAATAGATAATATTTTAATGTGTTTAAATTTATATAAAAATTTTATTTGTAATTCATTTTGTCTCTCTGCATCTTGTTTGAAACAAATGTTCTCTCAGGAACCATCTCCTTCTCCAGCACTCAAACTCTAATCCTCGTTGCAAGCTCTTGGTTTCTTTTCTCTTCTCTAATTTCCTTTCTTCTAAATCATTCCTTCTTCTTTTTCCACTTTCTGTTCAATGCGTTCCTTTTCCACTTATAAAACTATTAACAGCTACAGGAAAATAATAAAATTTTATTAAGCAACAGCATCTTCATCGATGAAACTTTTTAAAAAAAAATTATTTTATTCTAATAATTATTAATAACACTTTAAATATTAGTATAATCTTAGGACTGGCAGCGTATCTCTCAACACCTTTGCTGATACCTCGAGGAGTTCGAGCAGAAGAGTTGCCAAAATTAGGTTTTGTTTTATTGCGCTGGAGAAAATGTTATTTTTTTGCTTTTTATTCCTTTTTAGGGTGTTCGAGCCGACGGAGAGGACAGAGGGGACGAAATCCCCCCGTGTCCCCCGGTTAGGCCGAGTAAACCCCGACCTGTCCATCTTTGTGATTACCCGTCGGTATCCTTAGTTAAAAAGAAAAAAATTCAACATTGGCACCTTTGCGTGCTCACTCGCTATCATTATCATACATATTTTCCAACATTTTTAACATTATTAAAGTTTAAAAAGAGTTTATTTTCTTGTTTATTTTTCCATTTCATGAGCTGTTAAAGTCTTCTGATAATAAAAAATATACTTATTTCGTGTAGCTGGTATAGTTTTTTAGTTACATGCATGTGTCTTTCGAGATGCTACATTATATATTATTATTATTATATATTATTATTATTATTATTATTAATTATTATTATTATTTAATTATATATTATTATTATTAATAAGCATTGTTATTATATATTATATTTTATTATTCATTATTTATTATTAATTATTATATTATTACACATTATTGAGTGTGGAGTATCGATAGTGCTTGACAACGAGAAGTGCTGACAGCTGCTTTAGTACTGAAGGAACATGAAACTTGAATCGGACTTTTGTATGTGGAATGTGTTGAATGTTCTATTTTATGTTGCCATGTATTTAGTGCTTTATATGTGTATTGAATATAAATATATATTATATATAATGTAAATATTATATATATATAATATATAAATATATATATAATATAATTTTAATTATTATATATTTTATATATATAAATATATATAGATATAAGATTTATATATATTATATATATATATATATATATATATATATATATATATATATATGCACTGGCAATGTTGCAACCAGGCAAAATTAGATAAGTAATTAAATAAATGAGGGTGAATGTAGTAAAAGGTTTTTTCTGCTTTTTGAAGTTTATTAAATATGCAAGTGAAATAAATGGTATGACAGATGATATAATCAATTTCAATATAATTGCAATAATTGTAATGGATATTTCATTTGATAACACAGTAATTAGAGCCCATATTAATGCTCTCGGCACTCCGCCGGTTAAATTGACAACATATTAGGCTTGGAGCATTTGTAATTTTTATGCTGCCTAAATTGGTATACACAATAGCTTTGTTTAACTTGGGCAATATATAGTACTTGGTATAACACAAGGATTTCACAAATAATTATTATAATAAAGGATTCGATTAAATTGAATCTATGGGAGAGCTGCAGGGAGCAGCTTCCCGCCACTAGGTCTCGTATGGCACTCCCCGGTGCAGGCGTTTGATCGCCTCTTACACCTTACATTTCAAATCTCGCCTCCCTATTGGCTGGGACAATATATAAACAATTTTAAAATATAATAAGCGGCATTGTTGATATGGGAAATGGAATTTCTCAGATCAAATGCTACACCCGGCAGGGCTATTAGAACACTAATTAATAATTGAGATCTGACGACTTATGAAAGTGTGCTAATTGCAAATGTTTGAAATTTCGACAACAATAACCATTATAATCTTATTTATAATTATATACATAAATAAGCAATAGACAAGAAGACAGAACAAGACAGAATCTACAATAGCCAAAAAGGGAGAAAGATACATTTCTATCCTAATGTACATAATTAATGACCAATTTAAAATTTTTCAATTTCCACGTCACTTCAATTAACAGACATCAACATATAATATAGTCTTCCAACCTTATTAACCATTTTTCGATCATTTTTCTTTTCATTCTCTGTATTCTTTCAAACAATTTCCTCAATAAGAACATACAATTTTTTCTTTGGTAAATCTTACTCTTAGCAGACATTAAGAATGAACTTGCAGGTTTAAAATCGAAATAATTATTATCTGGAAATAAGGAATAGTCTCTTCCTTCTATGCATTTTATGTATTTTCTATTTTTTCATTTTCTTCATGCTTAAAAGCATTTTCTTTGTTTCTTCTTTTTTTTTTTTCAATTTAACGGTCTTGTACTATGGAATGTTTATTACACGAAGGCGAGGGTTGTCAGCTGTTTGCTGTGGCCTTGAGCACGCGAAACGAATCTTAACTCCGTTTTCTTCGATTTTTATTTTCATCTTTGTAACCTTAATTTTTGGGTAACTTTAAAATACTTTTATTAATTTTTAAATTTGAAATTTTTAGAGATAGCATAATACCAACTAATTAAGGAGAGGAAATTTGAAAAGAGGTGGAAACTTATAATTATAATCATGAATCAGAAATAAAAATTTTACAAGGACGTTACAACAATGTTCCTAAATTGGAAGGACTTTAGATATACAAATTGACTTTTTTTTTTTTTTTTTTTTTTTTTTCCTATTCGGCGCAATGTGCGGCTTATCGCTGTACATCTACAGCAGACTTCTTGTCCATGGTGGCTCTGCGTTTACATGTTTTCTAAGCCAGTATACTGTTGTAATTACTCCGACAACCTGAATACAATCAATTGGCATGAAAGAACAAATAAATATAAGAAAACCTTTATGTTTTATCATAAGTAATTATTGTTATTATAGCATTAATATTCTATAAAAAATATATATTACACCTGAATACATTGGCTATTATTCCATTATTTGTATTCACTTTAACAATTTCGCTTTGATTCAATATATAGATCGTCATTAGTTAAATTTATTTATTAAAACAACGTATTATTTATATAAATATTTATTTTATAATATATTTTTTCTACCATTTACTATTTTCTAAAATTTATAATTTTTGGATATATTTGTTATAATATTCTTATTCTTCTTCTTCTTGTTATTGAATTATTATTATTATTTATTAAAATTTATTATTTTTTTTTTTATTTTTGATTTTTTAAATTCTATTATTAATTTTTAGTATTATTAATTTTTATTATGTTGAGTCTTTACGCATTATTGTTCGAAACCTTAATTAATTCCACAAATTAGAGTTATGGCCACTTCTTAAAATAGAAAATAATTTGTTGTTTGTTTTTCTTCAACGTAACCGTAGTCTTTCCTTCGGTTGGAGAGGTTCAGTTGGTTAAGAAGAAACGATCACATCCATATGATGGGGAGAGGAAGGAGGGAGTTATTTTCGGAATATTCAATCTTGAGGAGGAAACCTGGTCTTCTTTGTTCCTTGGTAAATGTAGCAAACATTGGAGGGGGATTGTAACTGTTTGGGAGAAGGTATTTTTTCATTCCCCCACTTTCTTTTTCTGGAGCAGATTTTAACTCTCATATTTTTTTGTTTTAACAATGAGTTTCTTTGTTGGAAGCATTTTAGCTCTCGAAGATTTGGTTTTTTACAGAAAGTTTCTTGATTGAGACCATTTTTGTTTCAGAACGTTTAGGCCTAAAATGCTCTTGTCTTAAATGTTGGGTTGGTAACAGAATAATTTGACCGTTACAGAATTTCAATTTCTTCTTTTTTTTTCTTTCTTTACTTTTATTTTGCGACTTTTGTACTTCCACAATTTATAATTTTATTTTGTTCTTCACGCAAAGAATTGTCTTTATAGATTAATATTCACAATGATTTCACTTTTTTTTCCAAATTTTTAATAAGCACTGTTAATATATACCCTTACTACGTCACTGTTTTTTAATAGAAATTTTTTTAGATTCATCTTGTTGGTACTGTAGGATATTGCAATTGCAATGTTGCACGACACTCCCGGGTCACCAAATTGTTGCAGCTGCAATGTTGCAAGCCAGGCAAAATTAGATAGGAATTAAAATAATGAGGGTGAATGAGTAAAAGGTTTTTTTCTGCTTTTTGAAGTTTATTAAATAGGCAAGTGAAATAAATGGTATGACAGATGATATAATCAATTTTATAATTGCAATAATGGTAATGGATATTTCATTTGATAACACAGTAATTAGAGCCCATATTAATGCTCTCGGCACTCCGCCGGTTAAATTGACAACATATTAGGCTTGGAGCATTTGTAATTTTTATGCTGCCTAAATTGGTATACAAAATAGCTTTGTTTAACTTGGGCAATAAATAGTACTATAACACTAAGCTTTCACAATAATTATTATAATAAAGGATTCGATTAAATTGAATCTATGGGAGAGCTGCAGGGAGCAGCTTCCCGCCACTAAGTCTCGTATGGCACTCCCCGGTGCAGGCGTTTGATCGCCTCTTACACCTTACATTTCAAATCTCGCCCCTATTGGCTGGGACAATATATAAACAATTTTAAATAACTATAACCTCCCTTAAAGTTGGAAATGGAAATTCTCAATCAATATATATCATATATATATATATCATAATATATATATATAATATAATAAATATATATAATATAATATATATATATATATATATATATATATATATTATAATATATATTAATTAATATATTATATATATAATAATATATATTATACTATATATAATATAAGTATATATATAAATGGCCAGATTCCGATAAGATTCAGCATGTAACTAGAAGAAATTATAAAACATCTACAGGAAAAAAAAACATTTTATGATTTCAGAAGTAAATTTCATCGAAGGAAACTGAAAAAAAATTTTATTTATTCTATATTTATTAGATAACATCTTAAATATTAGATTAAATCTTACACCCGACATTGTACGCCTTGATGACCGTTTTGACCTTGAAACCTGCGCAAGTTCTCGAGTTTCGAGTGCCAAAGACCATTTTTATTTCACGCTTTGGAGAAAATATTATTTTTTTTATATCCTTTTTAGGGGTTCGAGCCAGGAGGGACAGAGGGGGAACGAAGTCGCCCCCGTCGTCCCCGGTAGGCCGAGAAACCCGACTATATCCATCGTTCTTGTTTACCGGAGGTATTCGTTAGTTAAAAACAAAAAATCAACATTTGGCCACTTTGCGCGCTCCCTCCGATTAGTAAGCGGCATCTTCGAATTTTCAAAAAACTGTAATTTTTCAACATTTTAACAATTAATTTTTTAAAAGCGTTATTTTTGATATTTTTTTTTAATTTCGGGTAAAAAATTGTCTCCTGATTTAATAAATATATTTATTTTCGGTAAGCTGTATAGTTTAATTTAGTTACCAGCTAGGGCCTTTTCGGGGATGTTGACCTATAGTATAATATAATATATTATATATATATATAGTATATATATATTATATATTATATTATATAATAATAATATATATATATATACTATATATATATATATAATATATATATATAATATTATAATATATAATATATATATTATGCTGAAGGGTAATCAAACTTGAACTTGCTTTGAACATGGCCGACTGTTAACAAAACAAGCTTCCCGACCCGCTAAGCCAAGCAACAAACTATATATATTATATATTAATATATATATATATATATATATAATAGTATAATATATATGCTATATATATAATTATATATATATATAGTATATATATATATATATATATATATATAGTATCTATATATATAATATATATATTAAAATATATTAAATATAATATATATATATATATAATAATTTATTACTATAATATATAATATAATTTATATATATTAATAATAATATATATAATATATATATATAAATATTTAAATTATATATAATATAATATATAATATATATATATATATATATATATAATATATATTATAAATTTTTATTTTGATATTTAAAATATTGTTTATTATATTTGGGGGGGGTCAAAGGATTGTAAGAAAATAATTACAGTCGAAAACGTGTTTTTTACATAATATTTTTATTGTTAATAAAAAATTAATAAAAAATTAATGAGTATGACTTTGTGGTTAAAAAGTGTTAATCGAATCATACAATGGTGTTTTTTAGATTTAAACCAGTACTATAGTTTAGCTCTTCATATACTCGATGATGGCAGAGTGACGGGCCTCCTGCTAGCTTCCCATATAGATATCTATATATATATATATATATATATATATATATGATATTAATTATATTATATAAGTATTAATATATATATAATAATAATATATATATATAATATATATTATTACATTTACAAAATAATATTAATATATAGTTAAAAACATAATATATAAAATAATATATATATAAAATATATATAATATATATATATATAATATAATATTATATATATATATATATATATATATATATATATATATAATATATATTTATATTTATATATATTATATAATATATATATATATATATATATATATATATATATTATATATATATATATATATATATATATATATATATATATATATATATATATATATATATATATATATATATATATATATATATAATATATATATATATATATATATATATTATATATATATATATATATATATATAATTATATATATATAATATAATATTATATATATATATATATTTATATATATAACATATAGCCTATCATAGCCTATATAGGATATCAGTATCCATTTGCCTTCATTTTAGGATTTTGAAAGGATAGAGGTTATAGAAAGTAGTATTACGGAGGATTAAAACCGACATATATATAATATATTATTATTATGTATTATTATATATTATTATTATTATATTATTATTATTATTATTATTATTATTATTAATTATTCATTATATTATTATTATTATTTAGATTTTTATTATATTATTATTATTTTTAATTATTGTTTTTATTGTTTATTGTTATGTAATTATTTTTATTATTATTATTATTATGATTATTATTATATTATTAATTATATATATTCATTATTATTATTATTGTTATAATATATTATTATAATTTATTATTATTAATTATTTATATTATTATATATAATTATTATTATATTATTATTATATTATTATTATTTATTATTATCATTATTATTATTTATTTATTATGTATTCCTATATTATTATTATGATTTCATATTATTATTATTATTATTCATTATTTTATTATTATTAATTATTATTATATATTATTATTATATTAATATTATTATTATTATTATTATTTATTATTATATTTTTATTATATATTATAGATTATTATTATTATTTAGTTATTATTCATTATTAAATTATTATTTATTATTATTATTATTATTATTATTATTATTATTATTATTAATTATATTTAGTATTATTATATTATTGACGTTATTATTATTATTATTAATATTATTATATTATTATTATTTATATATCATTATTATAATTATTTTATTATTAATATTATTATTATTTATTATTTATTATTATTATTCTTATTATATTATTATTGACTCAATATTATTATTATTATTATATTATTATTATTATTATTATTATTATTATATATTATTATTATATTAACATTAAATATTAATATTATTATTATTATTATTATTATATATAATTCATTATTATTATTAATTATATATTATATTATTATTATTATTATTATTATTAATTAGTATTATATTATTATTATTATTATTATTATTATTTATTATTATTATTATATATTATTGTTACTTATTATTATTAGTACTATTATTATTATTATTATTATTATTTTATTATTATTATTATATATATTATTATTATTTATTATTATTATTATTATATAATTATATATATTATATTTACAATTTTTAATTTTAATATTATTATTATTATTATTATTATTAATTATTATTATTATTATTATTATTATTATTATTATTATTATTATTATTATTATTATTATTATTATTATTATTATTATTATTATTTTATAATTATTATTATTATTACTATTTTTGTTATTACAATAATTATTATATATTATTATTCATTATTATTATTATATTATTATTATTATTATTATTAATTATTATTATGACCTGTTCATATTTTTTACATTATATTTACTTTCTTAGTATTAGTATTTTTAATAAGTATTACAATAAATTATTATTATTATTAATTATATTATTATTATTATTATATTATTACATTATTATTATTCATTAATTATTAATATTAATTCATTATTATATATTATTATTATTATTCTTATTATGTATTATTATTATTATACTCTTCTATATTATTTATTATTATTATTATTATTATTATACTTATTATTATTATTATTATTATTATTTCATTATGAAAAGTGAAAAAGCAGGTATTAACTATTATTTAGTGGATTGCTTTCAAATAAGATTTTTTTTAATTCAAGGAATTTTCATAACATTTATTTCTAATTTTTTTATTATGTTATTTATATTTTATAAATTTATTTAAACATTTAAAACATTTATCCATTTTATCGAAATGTATAATTTACTTCATTTTCCTTGTATAAATATAATATATATATTATATATAGTAATATATTAATATATATATATAGTATTATAAGTATATATATTTATATATATATATATATTTTATATATATATAGTAGTATATATAATTGAGAATGATGGAGACAGTGCAACCTCACTACCTATTTATTATGGAGTATTGAGAGGATTGTAGAGAGATTTGGCAGGGTGTGTAAAAGGAGAGGCTTGAAAGTAAACGATAGATAAGAGTAAGGTTATGGTTATGTGTGACGGTCTCAAGTGTGAAGTTATGTTAGATGGTGAGAGCCTGGAACAAATGTCTGAGTTTAAATATATTTATGATATATGTTTGGACGAAAGAGGGAACGGATAATACAGAGTGTAGTAGGAAAGTTGTGAATGCAGAAAGGTGGTGGTGGTTTAAATCGTTGGTGGATGTAAAAGACTAAGTCGTGAGTGCGCTAGAGTCTTACACATCGGAGGTAATGTGTTACCTGTGTTAATTGTAATAGTAGGGACTATGGTCTGGAATAGAAGTATAGATCTAAAGTTCAATGTGTTCAGATGGACAATCTTAGGGGCATGCTAGGTGTGAGAGAATTGATAAAATGAGGAATGAACGTATTAGAGTTGTGTGGTGTAAAGAAAGGTATAAATGAGAGAATAAATGAAAAGTACGTTGAAATGGTTTGGTATGTGGAAAGGATGGTGATTAAATCGGCTGGCTAGGCGGGAATGTATTAGTGCGTGAGCGTGTTTGGATCTCAACTGACTGGGAGACCGAAGAAATGTGATTGAGCTGTAAAGGAATGTTCTGATGGAAAGGAATGTGAGTGCGTCAGAGGCAAGAAGAAAGGTGCATAATTGAATAAATATAATAGATAAATAAAATAATTAATAATAATATAATAATAATAATAATAATAATAATAATAATAATAATAATAATAATAATAATAATAATAATAATAATAATAATAATAATAATAATAATAATAATAATGGATTTTGGTTTTGAGCGCCTGGCCCAAGGGATAAACCCTACATTGACGAAATACTATACATGGGGTCCATCACGGTTGTGAATCATTAAGGTGGATTTTTGGCCGCAAAGAGGGGGATCCTAAGGGTGTTAGGGAATGGTGGGGGTGGTTTATTTCGACTTACGTCATGTTCTTTTATTTAACTATTCTATTTCCTTGCTACACCCCAGTCCCATCTGTGGAAAGTGAAGGGAGGATAAAGATATATATATATATAATATATATATAGATAATATATATATATAGAAAAATTTATATATATATTTAAATATAAAACAAATATTTAGTTTTGTAATATAATTAATATATATATAATATTATGCTATATATTTATTAATAATATAAAATATATTAATATATATATAGTATAATATAATAGATATATAATATATATATATATATATATATATTCATAATATTATATATATTATATATATTATATATATATATATATATATATTATAATTATATATATATAAAGAGAAAAATTTAATATTTTGCAATGGTTTAATGGTAAATAGAAATTTTAAAAAAAACTATTTTTTTCTTTTTTTTTTTAATTTTTTTTTTTTTTTTTTTTTTTTTTTTATTCTTTATGTAAGGGGAAATTTCCAATTTGGATAAATATTGGTTCTAATAATTGAATACTTGTGTCATACTCTCTCTACTCTCTCTCTCTCTCTCTCTCTCTCTCTTATACTATACTATATATAATTATATATATATATATAATATATATTAATATATAATATATATATATATATATATTAATATTATATATTAATAAGTATATATATATATATATATATATAATATAAATATAATATATAATATAAAATATAATTACAGGCCTTATCCTTTTTATGGTGCAGATAAATATGTGCCTTTTTTTGGTTTTTTTTTAAATATATTGTTATTATATGATGATAACAATAAATTTAACTGTTTGATGAGACAATAAAAAAAATTTAAATAAGAAATAATTATTTAGAAATACTGTACTTTTAACAGGAATCTTAACGTTTGGCAGCTTAAATGTGACAAATTGACGCTCAGGAATCTTTTGAATGTTGCAAAAATCCTCCCTAAAGAAAAATTAGTGTTACGCAATGTTGATTCATACTAGGTTGATTGAAATTTAGCTGCATCGTAGTTATATAGGTTAGTTGCGTTTCATTGCATCGTCGATCAATATAGGTTAAGTTACGTTTTACTGCCCTCTAAGTTCAAGTTATATCGTTTTGTTAGGGTATATTACAAAATCTATATATGAAAAAAAACAATACGAACGTATTTTACCAAAAACATTTTTTTACCCTACTTATGAATTCTTTCATCTGTAGCACTAAAAGCATATTCTTTCTCATAAAAATCAGCGTTTTACTTACTTTATCAATATTTTAAATAATATCATAATTCGTATTCTTTCTCGTTACATTTAATAATGCTTAGTATAAATATACTGATAATAATGAAAAAATAAAATTAAAAAAAACATTATCTGCACCCATCGAAACCGGAA
This sequence comes from Trachelipus rathkii, assembly GCA_015478945.1. Lineage (NCBI taxonomy): Eukaryota > Metazoa > Arthropoda > Malacostraca > Isopoda > Trachelipodidae > Trachelipus > Trachelipus rathkii. The sequence continues at coordinate 4,374 of JABUQX010016347.1, read as the reverse complement.
AGGTCCATATATATATATTATTATATATCTATATATATATAGATAGTATATATAATATATATATAATATATATATAATATATATATATATATATATATGAATATAATATATAATATATATATATATATAATTATATATATAATACTTAAACGAATAGTCAATTCGCGTCTAAATACTCACGCAGAATAAACTAATCTACCTTTCTTACCAATCTACAGGATCGAACAACCTGTCAAAAAAACTCTTTTGCCAAAAGCATAAAAACACGTGACATTCAAAGGACCCGCCAAAAAATAAAAATAAAAAATAATCATGAAAACATGTAATGTTTCGCTAATGAAGATTAAGGGAGCGTGGAGACTAACGATATAAAAAGGGGGCGGTTAATGAAGAGGAGAGAGGGGGAGAGGTGGCGGTTACAATGAGAAATGGGGGAGGGTTGTATATGTGCATGAGGCATAAATGGTTACCTGATTGTTTACACATTATATTAAAATACAAATTTTCTATGATCAATGCGAATATCTACATCTCTCGTCCGAAAAGCAATGCACCAATAACACCACGCAATACCACCAAGCAAGCCAACGAGTACCGACACAACGACAAAACACACACCCACACAACGACACACACACACACACACCACCACACACACACACACACCACCTATAACGTCATATATATATATTGTTTTTTTTCTTTATATAATATAGCTTATATATACATATAATATCATATACTAAAATATTTATTTAGTATAGATATAATTATATACTAATGACTATATATATAAATATATTACTAATATTATATAAATATATAGATATATATATATAATATTATATATATTATTATATAATAATATTATCATCACAGGCGGACTTACGGGGGAAGACAGGAGGCCGGGCCTCTCTAAAAAAACAACTTAAAACAACTCATGTAACTAAATAAATTCAATACTATTTAATTACTATTAAAAAAATGTTTAAAGTTAACAAGGACGCTAATTATACATTAAGATCATTTATTCTCTGGCGAAACATTATTTTTCATAAGGATCATTGACTAGAGAATGTCGATTTGTTGCCTCCAAGGAGGCATAGATTATAATGCTTTCAAACACTGGTTGTGCATGGCACGTAAAAAGGAAACCTATTTTATATTTGTCTATTTGAGGAATTTTTTCCAAGGCCTCACTCTAAACTTCTTTTTTACTTTAAATTAAATACAAAAAAAAACACTTATTTAAACTATATAATAATATATATAATATTATATATATATATATATTATATATATTATATAATCATATATTACAATAATGATATTTATTAATATAATATATATACTAAATACTATATATATATATATATACTATTATATATGATACAATTATATAGATATATAAATATATACATAAATAGATAATATATAAATATATATAATATAATATGTTATATATATATAATATATATATATAGAATATAATATAATAATATAATAATATACTACAACTACTAATAATTATAGAATATAGTGTCCCTCGCTCAGAACGCGGGGGTTAGGTTCCTGACCCCTGCGTTATAGGCGACATCGCAGTATACTTAACACCTGAAAAAATCATAGAAAGTTTAAAATTCTTTACCTTATGTATAACGTGAATAAAAAACGCAGCAGTATTTATTTCTTAATAATAATGAAAGAAATTTGCAGATACAATGTTATTATACAGAACAGTATATAAATATATTCTTATTTGAACTAATAATTAGTAGGACTATTTATTACATTACAGTCAGTACTCTACATATCTAAAAATGAAGCAAAAAAAAAAAATATTTTTAGTTTTTTAATGTTAGAATAAACAATGTATAAACCTTTAAAAATTTGGGATAAAATATTTTATATAATTTGATTGAATAACCTAATAAAATAATTTAAATTGTAAAGTTAAATAAAATTGCGCACAAAAATATTTTTTTTCAAAGTGTAAATGAAGTATGAAGGTAACAGAATGAAGGCGGTTCCGAAACTACTGTAGTTAGCTTGGCTGCTTTTTTTTAGAAGATACATAGTTATCGATAAATATGAAGCTTTTGCATTTTATTAGCTCACCAAAATATTCTTTTTTTTTCCTTTTTCATTTCATTATCTTTTTAACATATGATATATTACAGAATTTAATTTTATTTTTTCAATTTTTAATATCTTTGACATAATAATTATGAATTTAATTTTATTTTTTCAATTTTGTATATTAATTTTCTTTTTATATCTTTTAAACCGCGGTATAGCAAGTAATCGCGTTTCTATAAAGACGCGTCTACGAGGACGATAGTATATATGATATATATATTATATATATATATATATATAATATATATATATATATTATATATATATATATAATATATATATATCATAATATATAAACATTTTAAATTATTTGAAGTGCACTCCCATGTTTTCGACGTTCACGGCCTACTGAATATTATATATATATTATATATAGATATAGTATAATATAATATATATAATATATAATAATAATTATAATAATAATATAATATATATATACATATATAATATAGCATATATGTATAAATGTTGATTTACTATATTATAATGTATATATATAATAAGTATTATATAATATATATAATATATTATATATAATAAAATACATATATATATATATAATTTAATATACTTGAATAAAATATATTTATCAATAATTAAAAATAAGATATATACATATATAATATTATATATATAAATTAATATAAATATAATATATATATATATATTTTAATAATATATATAATAAATAAATAAGATATTTACAGATATTACATATAATTTTTTTTTTTATAGGAATATAAATGTTTATATGGTAAACTTCTATAGTTGGTATTTACATAAATAATAATATAAATAGTACTATAATAATAATTATAATATATATGTATATATATTATAAATATTATTTTAATATATATAATATATATAATATATTATATAATATATATATATATACTATATATATATATATATAAATATGATATATAATACTTATATATATATATATATAATAATAATATATATAGGGTGTCCCAGTATGAAACGGGGCTGCTCATAAACTGGTACAATGATGGAAAATTGAACATAATATTTTTAAATTTGAATTAAAAACATGAAAAAAAATGTAAATGTAAAAAAATAAAACATAAATTAATAAAAACTTAAAAAACAAAAATAAAATAAAATAAACAAATAAAATTTTAAACAAAAATATAAATGTAAAATAAAACATAAAATAATAAAAACTTCTCCAGTAAAATAAAACATAAAACAACTAAACAAAACTTTAAACAAAGTAAATCTTATAAAATAAATAAATAAACTTAAAAGAAATTTTAAAAAAAAATTAAATATTAAATATCGTTTAAATTTAAAAGTAAATATAAAATATAATAGTAAATACAAATATAATATAAATATATAATATAAAATTAAACATAAGAATGCTTAATCTAAAATTGATAATAATAAAGATACAGATAAATATAAAAATAAAATTAATTTATAATTATAAAATATATAAAAAATAAAAATAAAAAATAAAAATAAAAATTAAAAAAAAATAAATATAAATAATAAAAATAAAATATAACATAATAATATAAATATAAATATAAATATAAATATAAATATAAATATAAATATAAATATAAATATAAATATAAATATAAATATAAATATAAATATAAATATAAATATAAACATAATCTTAACTCTCAAAATAAAAAACAAAATATATTAATTCTTATAGAATAAATAAGAGCTTAAAACAACAAATTTATAAAATAAATAAATTTATAAAATTTATAAATATATAAAATAAATAAATAAAACTTAAAAGAAAATTTAAAAGAAGTTGAAATGTTAATATTAAATATGAGAAAATATAAATCTCTTAAAGAAGGAACTCAAACAAACGAATATATTAATATAGATAAGAACTTTAAACTTATAAAACATAAAACTTTGAACATAGAATTTTGAACAAAATAAAAGCTAAAATAATAAGAACTTTAAACTTCGAAAATAAAACCTAATATAATAAGAACTTTAAACAAAATTAAACATAAATAAATAAATAAATAAATAAAACTTTTAACAAAGTAATGCATAAAATAGTAATAACTTTAAGCAAAATAAAAGATAAAATAAAATTTTAAAATAAATAAAAATTAAAGCTATAAATGTAGAAAAATATTAAAAAATAATAAAAATAATAAAACTTGGCAAGCACAATAAAACATAAAATAAATAAGGCAACTTTAACAAAATAATCTGATGGAAATATAA
>JABUQX010016345.1:72500-76529 GCA_015478945.1 Trachelipus rathkii | reverse complement strand
ACTATAACACATGATACCAACCCATTAATTATTTTTAATCACTATTTTACTTATTTTAATTACATAAGGTTACCAGTTAAAGAATTTTAATTAATTTTTGAAAAATAACAGTCTCCTTCAGAACATTTTATAAACTGAACGATTAATATGATTTACGATCTAATAACAGAAAAAAAAAATCATAATTCTTCGTCATTTTGCTTTTCAAATAATTAGATCACGAGACATGAAGAAATTTTAAGAAAGACCCAAAATGCGTTTGTCTCTCACGCTCACTGAAATTGCTTCTGTTTAATATTTTTCGCAAGCTTTTCACATTCTTTTGGGCCGTGAATATTTCATGGGCGCACCTGTCTACCGGGTTAAACTTCTCAGAAAGGCAGGCGATCGCGTTACCGCAAGCATCGTATTGATTAGCAAAATAATTATTCAAGTTGGCTGCTCGAGAATGCAAATTAAATATAAATTTGAATTTATTGTTAATAGAAGAGAAAAAAGAAGAATAATTATCGACACCTTTATTCTCAAGTCACGGTATACTAACAATCAAAAATTTTTCGTTATTATTTATTTTTCTTTAAGCATGCGTCGCATCTAAGCAAGCAATGAGATTCGCCCTGCATGTATATATATATATATATATATTATGTATATATATATATATATATATATTATATATATATATATATATATATATATATATATATATATATATAATATATATAGTATTATTATACATATAATATATAACTATATATATATATTATGACCTTATGAGTTCAATGGCCACGTTTTCAGAACCTATTTCTAACTTTTCCTTCATACCTTTTATAACTTTATCCATGAATAAATATACAAATGAGAAAGTTAAAGATTTAAAAGTATTAGAAATATGATAATAAAGCAAAAAACGTCTCTTTTTCATGAAGAAGGAAAACGCATTTGAGTTACTATTACGTGAAAAGATTCAAGTGGTAAAATTAATGTTTCTGAAGTAAAAATACGATTCCGTATTGTATTTGTTTTTTTATCATATATAGATAGGTGTGTATACATCAAAAAAAAAACATATAACCTGAACTTAGAAAGAACAGTAAACCGCGCAACTAACCTATACTAGATCGAACGAGCATTAAAACTCCAACCCTAACTATATGGATCGACGATGCCAACAAATTTTCTCTTGTTTTCGGGTAAAGATTTTTGGACACTAACTGCAAAAAAATCCCGAAGATGTCTCTCTGTTCCAAGGCGCTGCCAACGTACGATTCGTTAAAAAAAGGTAAGATATTATCAAATAATAACTTCTTTTTTTTGTATTTAAAATTTTTTGATCCTGCTCATAAGCACTCAAATGTATTCCTAATATCATATAATAACAATGTATGAAAGTTAAAAAAAACATTTAATCTGCGCCCATGGAACTCATAAGAATATAAGATAAATATATATATATATATATATATATATATATATATAATATATATATATATATATATATAATAATATATATATATAATATATATAAATATATATTATATATATATATAATATATATATATAATATATATATAATTTTGATTTGCCTACTCAAGAATTTTTGACCACCGAGCCGCACTGATATATTAATAATATAATATATATATATAATATATTATATATATATATATATATATATATATATATATATTAATATATTATATATATATAATATATATATGGCACCATCGCATCCTGTTAGGGTATGCCTGTCAAGTGCTACTCCTCCAGAATCTTCTCCAAAGATTTCTATCTTCAAATGTTTCGTTCTTCCCTACTTCCTCTACCCGTCTTGCCGCACGTTTGTACAGCTCCGCCACCGAATTTTTTTCCAATCCCATCTCTTCCTCGGTATTTCTGTCGTCTCCTACTTCTCGTCTTCCAATCCATCATCTCTCTCAATCTCTCTCCCCCTTCCCTCATTCTTTTCACCTGTCCAACCATCTAAACGGTCTTCTTCCGCATCCCAAAACAGGTCCACTCCTCAGTTCTCTTCTCCACCACGCTCGCTTCTCATTTTGTCTCTCAACGATACTCCTCTAATGAGTCTAAGCTACTCTCATTTCCGCTAGCTTCTATTCTGCTTTTTGTATCGTATTCAATGTCCAACATTCCAGCATTCAGATCCAAACAACAATATCAGTCTCAGAATTGTTTTATATATTAATATTTTAACCTCTGTGGTATCCCTTTCTGCTTTAGCAACGGGTATAAACGCTTAAGCCTTATATCATCTATGTTCACTACTATCTCTTCCCTTTCTCTTGCAATCACCGTTATTTCTGTTTTCTCTCTGTTTATTCTCAAGCCCATTGACTTCAGTACCTCATTCCATCTATTCACAGCTTCTTGCAGGTCTTGAGCTCCTGATGCTATTACTGCCGCATCATCCGCATAAACCAAGTTGTTCCATATTCCCCTTATGCATATCCTTTTTAAAAGCAGCTGTCCAGGTTTAAAAGTGCAAGAAGAACAATGTGACCAGTACACTTCCCTGTCTAACCCCAGTTTTCACTCAAAACCCACTTCTCTCTTCCTGTTCTTCTAACCGTATTTATTGGATTTTCATACATACTTTTAATGTCTGCTATCAGACTTTCTGGTATGGCATGCATCGGATCTTCTAACACTCTTCACAGTCTCTCCCTATTTATTATATCGAATGCTTTTTCCAAGTCTATGAATCAGCATACACATTCTCATTCCCACTCTTTTTTCTCTGTTAACATCTTCATGTAAAATATTAGGTACTTGCTGGTACGTTTCGCTGGTCTGAAACCGTGCTGCCATTTTCCATCTTGTCCTCGACCTCCATCCTTAATCTTTTCCAGATCCTCGCATATTATTTTTCTCACCCACCAGACAAAATACTATTCCTCAACAATTTCCGCATATCCTTTTATCTCCCTTCTTATGATCGGACAAATTACTGCTTTCCTCCATTCTGTTGGTATTTTTCTTTCTTGCCATACTTGTTTAACAATCTTGTCAACCATTCGGTTATTCCCTCCTCTTGTTTTGAATAGTTCATTATTCAGTCCATCGTATCCTGGACTTTCCCATTTTTTAGTATCTTAATTCTTCTTTCACTCCTCATCCCTATCATTTCTTAATTCCTCATGTTCTTTCTTACTCTCAGGGTATTTCATTCCATTTCCTTTCTCCCCAACTCTACTTCAATTAATTCCTCGAAATATTCGCTCCATCTTTCCGTCACCTTCTCTTCCTCTAGAAGAGGTTCTCCCCCTTATTCAGAACCGTATGCAATTTCCGGTCTTATATTCCCTCTCATGTCTTTGGCCATCCATAAAAAGTTTTCCCGATGCCCTTGTATCCTCTTCAGTTCCCTTCCATATTCTCTCCAAGTTATATCACATACTTCCTTCATTTACATACTCTTTATATATAGATTATATTATAATTATATATAATATATATATATATATAGTATATATATATTATATATATATATAATATATATATAATATTATAATATATATATATATATAAATATAATATATATAATATATATATATTATTTACTTATATTATATATATATATATTATATAATATATATATATATATATATATATATTATATATATATATATATATATATATATATATATATATATTATTATTATATATATATATATTAATTGATGAATGAAAGAAAGGATATGAATAATTATATCTATTAAAAAACTTTCCCGGAAAATATTTTAACACTGAAACATAAGTCAAGTACAAGCAGAATTTCCAGTTGACCATATTGCCTTAATTACGATATATATATATATATAATATACCGTATAATATATATATATATATATATATATATTATATATTAATATATATATAATAGATATTATAATATATTATATATATATATATATATAATTATATATACCAGTATATATAATATATTATAATATATATATATAGATATATATATATTATATATATATATATAATATATATATATATATA
>JABUQX010016345.1:65000-67500 GCA_015478945.1 Trachelipus rathkii | reverse complement strand
TCAAACAAGATAATGAAAAACAAAAGGGATGCAGTAAAGGAAGTTACGGAGCAAAGGATCAGTTATTACTAAGCAAGATGATAATGGAATATAGTAGAAGAGGGCAGAAACATCTCAGTATGGCATGGATCGATTACAAGAAAGGATATGATAGCGTTCCTCATGAGTGGATTAAGGAAGTATTGAGGATTTACAAAGTTAATTAGCTGGTTGTAAACTTCATAGATGGAGCAATGAGGATATGGAAGACCGAACGAAAGAGGTCAAATAAAAATAAAAAGCGGTATCTTTCAGCAAGACTCTATTTCCCCGTTGTTATTTATATTGGCCCTCAACCCCCCAAGCACACTAATAAATAATTTGGAAAATGGATATAGGATTAACTCGATGAGAGAAAAAAAGGCAAAGAAAATATCACACCTTTTTTTTATATGGATGACATAAAATTAGATGCTCAAAATAAAAATGAATCGGAAAAACAGGTAGAGGTTGTGAAATGATAGTCTAGAGATATATATATGGAATTTGGATTGGATAAGTGTGCATTTGTAAGTCTTAAAAAAGGAAGATCAGAAGTTGGTAATATAAGGATAAATGATATAGAAATACGGGAACTAGAACAAGGTAATACCTATAAATACCTAGGAATAGAAGAATCCGATGAAATAGAATCAAAAAAGATGAAAGAAAAATAACAAAAGAATATATCAAAAGAATGAAATGTATTTCAGAATCAGAGTTGAAACCCAGAAATAAAATAATAGGCACAAGAACACTGACAGTCCCCGTTTTCGTGCACAGTTTCGGTATAATAGATTGGTTCCAATATGAAATCAATGTTATCGACGTAAAAACCAGAAAAATACTACATGCACCTAAAATCAACTACCAAAATCAATGCATACCGATTTATATACCTAGAAATGAAGGTGGAATGGGGGTTCCACATATAGACAGAATATATAAAACAGAAATAATAGATATAAGTAAATATCTAGAAAGTAGAAAAAGTAATTTATGAAATGGGTTTATGAACATGAGGCAAAGAAACTCCCATCAACAACAAATACAAAAAAATGAGAAGGATTATCTGGAAGGAGTAGAGATTGAGGGAGAGGAATTTAGAGACGTACCAGAGGTAGAAAAGAAAATAAAGGATTTGAATGGCAAGTATAAGCAAACAAGAATAAATAATATTAAATGGAAGGAACATGTATGTGGGAAACATTTTAGAATGGAAGTGCTAGAACAGATTTATATAGATAAGGAACATACATTACAACCACTAACTGGAGGATATTTAAGAAAAAGAAGATGAAGGAACATTAATAGCAGCACAGGATCAGATCCTAAGAACGAACTGGTTCAGAAAAAATATAGAGAATGAAGAAATCACAGAAAAGTGTAGACGGTGAAGCAAATTTTGACTGAATGTGATACACCACTACGAATGGGTACATATACAGACAGACAAAACGCAATTCGTAATATGATTCACATGAAGTTATTCCAGAAATATAACTTTGAAATAGAAACAGACAAATATTGGTATCACAAACCTGCAACAATAATGGAAAACGAGGAAGCCATGATCCTCTTTGACCATACGATGCCAACATCAATACCCACACCACATAACCGACCAGATATAGTAGTAAATGAAAAAGAGAACATAAAAGTGCATAAAAATAGAGGTTGGAGTAAGTAGCGATAATAGAATAACATTATATGAAAGGAAATAAAATATGTAAGACAATTCCACTTTCTCCTTCCAGAGAACAGTTTCCGACCATTGATAAAGCCTTCAACTATTTTCAGCGGGTCATAGTTTCCGTCACGGAATCTTGCATTCTAAGGTATTCAGCAGGAGGCGATCAGCCACGCCAATGTGGTCCCAAGAGTGGGCGAAAGCCAACAATGAAAGGAACAAATTGTTCCGGCAGCACAAAAAAATCCTAGCAGAGTTAACATGACCATTTACAAAGGCGCGTCTACAATATCTTGCCGGATTACTTACCAAACTAGAAAGCAGTATTTCCGGGCATATACTTCCAAGGTCAACTCTACTAAGTACTCCTCTTTCTTTGAAATGGAATGTTGTCCGGAAATTTCACCCCGCTGTAATGGCTAACAATCCACAGTGCTTTGCTATGGTCCAGAAATCACTGACACTCTCAACCCTTGGGGCTGTTGCAGATGCACTGGACTATAGTTTCTCTAGCCAGAATTCCAGCGTGTCGGAAATAGCACAGAACCACCGGACTTCTCTACCAAGCAAGGGGATGATCATCCTTCACGTTCAACGAATATCAGACCGCGCTAGCAAATTTCAAAGATGGAGCACCTGGACAGGATATCATCTGCATCATGCTTCCGTCATTTACACCGCTGCATACACCCTCTGCATCTGCATTCTTGCTAGGTCCGTATAACAAATATCTGGATTGATAATGCCTTTCCATCTGTATGGGCGACTGCTTATGTAAACCTCATCCTGTCA
>JABUQX010016345.1:50000-60000 GCA_015478945.1 Trachelipus rathkii | reverse complement strand
AACATCATAGGTTTATTTTTTTATTGAGTTCCGATTGATTCTTATGGAAATTTCCTGTGGGAACCATTAAGGAATTACATATTGGAAATGCAAAACTTCTGATCTTAATAAAACACTAATGGATCCTATGGGGAATCGCATTGGTTCTTTAAGAATTTAAGCAATAATTCCAACTGAACAAATGGGAAACTGGGAATCAATGAAAATAATTTGATGAGTTATAAGTAAATAATAATATTTTACCATTGATTAATCAAATTTTCAACTGAATATTACAAAATGTCTGATAAATTTCTCTTGAGAAAATGAATAAATTTAATCAAAACTCAATATTATAATATTGCCACCAAAGACTGTATCAACAGTAACATTTATATATTTATATAAATTGAACATTCAAGTATAAAAACTATCTATGTGTATTCTCAACAACAACCATTAAAATAGTAAATACATTCATATTCCTTTACGTTCTTTTAAAAGTACACACAACATACTTTCCAACAATAAGTATTTGATAAAAATCCTTATACCTAACAGAATAATAAAATACGGTATATTTCTGCACCATTAATTCCATAATCGTAAGACGCACACGCACTGCGCGACGTATATTTTGATTTTGAAAAGAGAAATATTTCCAATTTCCTCAAACATTGTCTTGATTGATTTCAAGAAGAATCACTCAGAGATTTATTAGAGTTATATAAACCTAATTTAAGAACAGCATCTTTTGGAGGTCTATGAAGGGGTTTGGTAGTTGGAAATGGATTAAAATGTTGTGGTTTAGTGTTTTTATCAGCAAACTGCTTAATTTGAATGTTTTCTATGGGTAGAGTTGGTAACACGTTATCGGACTGATGTATGGTTTGGGCACATTCTCCTGGTTGAATACCGTCTGGTGGTCTCATTTCTTGGAACTCTTCTAAATCTGTTTCACTCTTGCAGGGAATTCTAGGTTGTTGCAGTACTTGTATATGATCAGGAATGATATCCGACAATGATTCTTTTAATTTAAATTTTATTTGTGCGTCTTTTGTTGACTCTTCGGGACTTGTCTGACACGAACTTGTGATAGTTCTGGCGATAGCTTCTTTTTTGACGCTGCTGCAAATATCGAGAGATTTTGAACTTCCATTCAATAAAGTTCTTGATGACGATTTAGTCTTCGGAGATAATTTGGAGAGTTTGCAAAAAGGTACGATGGGCGGAGACACCTTAGTGTGTTTTGGAGTAGTTTCTAGATCGCTTTTAGGATTACTTCCCTCTGTATTTAAATCATTTTCAAGATCTGAATCTTTATCTTCCCTTTCTTCCTTTCCTATGTTATAAGAAGTAGAAATATCTATGGATTTGGGAATACTTTCAGCAATGTTTGTTCTAGTATTATTGGATTCTGTTTCAGTATCTTTGCTTTTGTCATCATCCAGAAGGAAGATAGATGATATGGAAGAATTATTTCTGTCAAGGCAGATGATTTTTAAATTTTCTAGAGATTCATGTGAAGCAGATCTGTGGAACGTTTTACAGTTCTTGTTAGTGATCTCACTTTCATTTTCATTGAGCGATTCAGAAATATTATGATCAGATAAAGATTCAGATTTGAAGAAACAAAACGAAGGTCTGTCTTTAAAGTCCAGCTCCTCATTCTTTACTAAAAATATATTGTCATTCTCTTCTCCATATCTCTGATTCAAAATTTGATCAATAATTTTCGTGTTTTCCTTCATCAGTTTGAGCGCTGCTTCACTTTTTCTACGTGTGGGGCCTTTTTTATGAATCACTAGGGTGCTCACTTCTTTTTCCGTTTTTATTTCTTTGCAACTGTCATTATTTGTTTCATTTGAGGGTGATTCGTCTAACGTTGGTAAGGAAGAAGAGAAATCCAAGTAGCATTTCTGAGCTTTGTTCGTCGCAATTAACAGATCTGCATCCAAACTGAGGGATTTAACACCAGCCCACAATTTTCTACGAATAACTTCTGTTGCTTCGTCTGTTAAATCCTTCGCAGGATCAGACATGTCACTGGAATCTTCATCTGTTTCTTCATCTTTAAGTTCATTTGTTTCTGATTCCAGACTTACAGATTTAAAGACACTGGAAAAATAATATTTTCTTAAATCCACATTTTTAATATTGTCGTCATGAACTTCTTGCAAAGAGGAAGATTGAGATTCTGTTGCTAGTTCCACTATCTCATAAGGCAAGCTTCCTTCTATTGATGCTGTATCTTTGGACTCGCTTTTCCTTTTCTCTGATTTTGGAAATATATTTGAATTTAAAACTACGGGATTAGTAATATATTCTTTATTTTCAGATTTTTGTATTTCTTTATCAACATTTGAAAAGTGTTGAGGTGAGGTTAAATCTTTGATATTCTTACTTTCTTTAAGATGTTCAACTGAAGGAACTGTGGAATTTTTAAAATTTAATATCGATTTGAAGTTGTCTGCAAGATTTACCTTTTCATATGAAGACTCATTATCGTTTGTTTGATCTGCATTTAACTTGTCATGTGGAACATTAATGATAATGGGTTCTTCTTTATTAATGGTAATTGCATTAAGTTTGGTAGAGGACAAGCTCTTGCCTTTAGTGATTTCCTCATCTTTAATCCGACTTTCGGTTTTATTTACTTCACCATTAAAACCGATAGGCAAAGCTGAGGAGGATTTAATGGAACTCTTATGGTCAGTGTATGAAAGCCCTAAAATAATATCGGAAGCCTTTTGATTAAGGGCGTCAGGTTGTTGAGTGTTATCTCTTTCCTTATCACTATCTTTGCTTCCTTTGTCACCTTGATTCAAAGGAATGTCTGACTCCTTATTTATCACCTTATGGGTGCTGGAACTGTCAAGTAGGTTTTGTTCTTCGATCGATGATTCAACATCTATTGTATTAAAAGATTTTTTAGATAGCAATTCATTTTCATTTGTATCATCTTTTTCATGTAAAGAATCACTAAGTGAATTATGCTCTAAATTATCTTTAAGAGAAGAAGATTGTTGCTCATGTAAATCGTGTACGCTGCTTCCATGCGTTAAATTATCCGTTTCTTTTTCATGTGAAATTTCCTTTTGATCCCTCAAAACATGGAGTTCCTTATTCGAAATAGATTCTTGATCTAAATTCGAGGTAAGAATTTTATTTAAGTCAGTACTTTCACTGGCAATTATTGAAGCTTTTTCATCGGCATCAGTTTGAGTTACAGCTGCCTTTTCTTTGCTCTTCTGGGATTCAGTTTCATTAGCAAAAACAGGTATACTGGTATCTAATTTTAACTTAGTATTTTCTACAACGTTTTTACTGTCCGATATAATTTCATTTTCAGAATCTGTAACAGACAGTTTATTAACTTCATCATTTGCATATTTTTCAGTTTTCTCACTGAAAGCTTCAACAGAAGACACCTCTAATTGACTTCCTGTTTCATTACTGATTTTTCTTTTTATTTCAGAGATGGAAACCTGAGAAGCAACATATTCCCCTTCATCAAGTTCATTGTTCCGTTCATTAAAATTTATTTTCTTTGGTAACAAATCAGAAGAAATATCTATACTAATAGTTTCTTTTTCGTTTATGGAAATTTCTCTTGCTTTTTGCTCAGTTTCTGTATCTGTTCTGATAGTAGGAAACTCTTCCAATAAAATAGTTTTTTCACTGGGATCTACCTCCTCATTTTCAGATTTTAATTCATAATCTTTCCCATCTTCAGAATCGGCTTTCCATTTATTTTTTTGCGAAGGAAAATATTCTTGACTTGTATTTTCATCGTTTTCCACATGTACTGGAGCTTCTGCATCTTGAATAGATATAAAAGAAGAGAATCTGTCATGAACAATGTTGGAATTAGTCCAGTCTTTATCTTCGAATAAGTTTTCCTCAGTCTCAGATTTTGAATTAATTTCTTTTACATCCTCTACAGGGCTTGGTTCTTCAGAATTTACATTTGAAAGTTTAGATACGTCGGTGATTTGAAACAAGTAAGCAAATATACTACTATGGTCGTATTGTATTGGGCTTTCTTCGGGTAAACTAGATTCATTATTAATCACAATTTTTGGAGAAGAAGGAAGAAATGATAGTGAAGAATTATCTTCCTCTTCTACGGACTCTTCCGAAAGAAAGTTGTGTAGTTTCAAAATTGGCGATACGGGTTCTATTATATCTGGGGTTTCAATTTCGCTAAAAGACCATTTCCATTTCGTTGGTGAGGAAAGGGAAGCTTTTTGAAGTGATGGCGGAGTAATAAAAGACGGTATAGTATCTGATGTTGATTCATTGGAATTGTTTGTTAATGGAATGGAAAAATCTTTGTGTAATATATTATGCGAATTTAATTTAATATCATTATATTCTTGTTCATTTGGAGATGCTTCTTCACTCCTCTCCCTCTCCGATTCCTTAACCTCTGAACTTTCTGATAAGTCTACCGTAATTAGTTCAGGAATGACATTGTTGTTCGAAAGACACTTCTCATCATCATTATCCTTTCTACTAAGATCGTGATTTTCCAAGCGAGGTGATGTCGAAAGTGCTCGAGGCATCACAACGGGAAGATCTTCTTCGGACAAGACAGCCAAATCTTCATCAGATTTTTAATATTAAGAAATAATAATAATAATAATAATAATAATAATAATAATAATAATAATAATAATAATAATAATAATAATAATAATAATAATAATAATAATTTTTTTTTTTTTTTTTGAGTTGATGTACAGGGACCACCACAGCACACAGGTCAGGCGGCTATACCGTGTCAGAAAACCAACAACAGGGGTAGTCCCTAGCAAAACGACATAAAAATCGCGCCGAGAGAATTAAATCTTATAGAGGATGTTTAAACCACACAGGAAGGCAAAAACGCTGTCACTACGGAAATGAGAGGATTCAGAGAGGATTCGTGCTAAGCGATGATGGACAGGAATAGAATCCAAACCAGGGAAGAACGTACGTCGAAGGGCAGAAAGGGCATCGCAACCCACAAACACATGAAAAATGGAGAGGCGGCAACTCGAGCGGCAAAACGGGCAAGACGGTCCACCATCCCACAATGCGACATAAGAAAACCATGGGTGAAATTAGGTATGTCATAATTACAATCGAGCGAGGACGAAGACCAAAAGAGGAGAAATAACCTGAAGAAGAGGACCAGTGGCCAATGAGGGGCTTGACTGTACGAGCTTAGTGCCGCGATTATCCTCCGACCAACAAGCCTGCCAGCAAGAAAGGAAACTGCGGCGAATGGAGATATAAAAATCAGAAGCAGGAAGGCGTCCCAGGCGCAAGGCAGGAGGAAGGTAATGCACATGTGGCATTACGTTGTTCGCAGCATGTTAGCTTCCCAGTCGGCTCGTTCGTTCCCCGGAACCCATATGGGAAGGGACCCAACAGAACGTAACAGTCGTCCCACTGCACACGCAACGAGCAGAGGTCTTTGGATGGTAGAGACCAAAGGGTTTCTGGAAGACCGGTCAAGCAACGCTTCAAGGGCACTTCTGGAATCGGAGAACAGTGTGTAACTACCACTGATAGGAAGCCGCTCAACCTATGAACTGCCATAGCCACCGCAGCCAGTTCGGCAGAAAATACCGACGAGGAGTGGCAGTGTGAGAGACGGTGAAGTAGGGAAAAACAGCCGAAGCTCCCACTTCCACATCCGTCTTGGAGCCGTCAGTGTAGACAACGACCGAGTCGAGTGAACCTCCGCATGAGACAGAAAGAATTCCTCAGCGTCGCCGGGAGGGTATCAGCTTTTGTGAAAGAACGAATCCCAAAGCAGACAACGGGGGGTGGAGAGACCCAAGTACCAGTGGAAGTATGGAAAGAATACTGCATGACCCCTCGGAGGGGTAGGTCTAGGAAACGGAAGATGGAAGTGACAATCCCAGCAAACGGCCAGTAGGGAGGATTGTAGGGGACGCGTTCAATCACAGAGGAGCCAGAGGATTAAGGAACCTGAATGCGGAGGAACAAGAGGAGCACATGAGCTGTTCTCGTCCACCCAGAGACAAGGCATCACCCCCGCCTCACCTCAGGCTCACCTTCCCGAGGAAGATCTAAAAGCCCCAGTCACCTGTCGTAGGCCTCGTTCTGAAATTGGGTCAGAAGACGAGTACGACTGGAAAGATCTACTTATAAATGGCACATCCACGAATCAAGTTTGGCCCGTACCAGCATGATGTAAAGATGGAGCATGCTCTTTCTATCCGCACCCCAAGTCTTAGAGGTAAGGTGCCGCAAAAGATCTAACGAACGACGGCAGCTAGTCCTGAGATGAGTAATATGAGGGAGGTACGTAAGGCGCTCATCGAGCACCAGACCCAAGAATCTCACATGAGACTCCAAGCAGATGGGAGAACCATAAAGGATCAAAGAAGGAAGCGAACGCGCCCGACCACCACGCCGTGGATTTTTCCTGAACAACATGGCCTTTGATTTCGACGAAGAAAATAAATAATAATAATAATAATAATAATAATAATAATAATAATAATAATAATAATAATAATAATAATAATAATAATAATAATAATAATATTAATAGAGTCGCTCTATTAGAAATACCACGGCCGATGTAGTAGAAACCTGTATACGGACGGAACGAAAAAGGAACAGGCTGAATGGTTAGATCTTATACAAGATGTTCAGTTCCAATAGGAAGGCAAAAACGCCTTGTTTTTTTTTTCTTAAAATGAATAGAAGTGATACCCAGAAGAAGTTCTTTAATCAGGTTATGAAGCCGGAGCTGGAGCCGGAACCTCAAGGTTTTAGGTGGTCGGATGCTGCCGGAATCGAAATATTTTTGTATTAAACTCTGGAGCTGGTCTAATTTTTTTTTTTTGGTGAAGCCGGAGCCGGAGTCGGAGTCGAAGCAGGTATTTTAAAATGATGGGGCCAGAGTCGGAGTCGGCAAAAGAGTTTATTAGGCATTTGCTAAATATCTTAACTATTTAAATATTTATATTGTATTAACTAGTTGTGAATAATAAATAGTAAATACGTGTGTTTATGTGTGCTCATATACTTATTTACACATGTGAAAGTGTATACGATAAATTGTAATCAATAAACATTTTTGTAAATTTTAATAGTTGTATTCTTTAAAATGTATCTTTTTTAATATGTATCTTTTGTATATGTTCCTCCCTTTTTCAGTTTCAACTCAAAAGTTCAACTCAATACTTCATTTTTTCTCTCTTCAATTACCTTTCTCCTCCATAGAAATAATAATAGTAAAAATAATTATATAAATTTATTTTATGACCTTGAATCTCGCAGGCCAGAAAGCCCAAAAAGCTAAAAGAAAAATTGCCGTTTGGTTTTCAAAACAAAGTTGTTGTGGCTAGATGCTTAATGTCTAAGATGTAAAACATACTTCACATAAAACGTGATTGAATCCTGTTCCTCGTCTTATAGTGTTTCAACTTTCACTCTTCACAACTTTTCCTCTCTTCAGTTATGCTCTTTTTTTAAATTATGTTTCCAATTCCTTCTTTTTCAGCTTTCACAATTCACTCCTTTTCAGAATTATTTGATAATATTTTTACCAGCTAAATGCACTCCTCCTTTATTCCTTGTCTATCAGTAACCCCTTTTTACTTCCATCTTAAAAATTTTGCAATCCTCTCTCAATAAATCTGCAGCACTACAAGACTTTTCCACTTTCTCCAACTGCTTTCATTACCATTTCTCATTCATTTAATTTTACAATCAAACTTAATATTGTCCCTTCTCAGTAATCCTTTTCATTTAATAAAATTGAGGAGAGCGACAACAGTTAAAATTCTTCTGAAATCTTTCCCCTACTACTACTACTACTACTACTACTACTACTACTACTACTACTACTACTACTACTACTACTACTACTACTACTAATACTAATAATAATAATAATAATAATAATAATAATAATAATAATAATAATACTAATAATAATAATAATATTAATAATAATAATAATAATAATGATAATGATGATGATAGGCACTAGCTAAA
Organism: Trachelipus rathkii; assembly: GCA_015478945.1. Taxonomy (NCBI): domain Eukaryota; kingdom Metazoa; phylum Arthropoda; class Malacostraca; order Isopoda; family Trachelipodidae; genus Trachelipus; species Trachelipus rathkii. The sequence goes on along the minus strand of JABUQX010016345.1, from coordinate 51,993 downwards.
TGTTATAGTTTATATATATAAAAAGAAAACTAAATAATTGGAGAGCTAACTGTTCAACTTCGAAATTATAATAATAAAATAAAAAAGATAGAAATGAAATTTAAAAACACAAAAATGTAAAGGATGAATGTAAAGCAGAAACGAACCGTCTTTTATCTCTGGAAGAGGAGCAGAGAGGCTCTCCATCAATTTAGCTCCGTGTGGCAGAGAGGCTCTTCTCGCCCTCCTCGGAGTATCTTTCCAATGTAAAGTTTCCGGTGGGAGAGGACTTTCCCCTATGTCCTCTAATTCATCTTGTATTTCTTCTGGGGGTGAAGGAGAGGGAGAGGGGGTTTCTTCCTTTTTAGGTTTTATCACTTCATTGTTAAGGATTAATTGGGGGGGCGGTGCTTTAACGTCTTTGGAAAAATTGGGTTTGAGGGAACCTTTTGTTGGTCGATCTAATCCTATAATCGCTTGGTTTTCTCGCAACCTGAATAATAATAATAATAATAATAATAATAATAATAATAATAATAATAATAATAATAATAATAATAATAATAATAATAATAATAATAATAATAATAATAATAATAAAATTATTATTATTATTATTATTATTATTATTATTATTATTATTATTATTATTATTATTATTATTATTATTATTATTATTATTATTTAAGTATATAAAAAAGCCTAACCAAAATTTAAATTACAATCCCTATAGTTTCAAAAAAAATAAAATAAAAAATGGAGTTATTTGTCCAGTATTAAGATTAACTACTTCAGAGCATAGTATAAATATAATTAAAATTATAGTACTTCAATCCAATGCTGTATTTCCGCATGTAGGGCGGGTGTACCTTTTCGCGGCACAATTTCCCGCCAAAAAGTAAAACATAGTATAAAAAAAATTATTAAGCATTTTCCATCAAAATTTATTACCAAGAGAAAATACTAAAACTATTTGTGATTATGAAAATAAACTTTTATTATATTCAAAGTCATATTATATCTGTTTTACCTTTGACGGGAAATTTTGCCGCGAAAATGTACACTTGTCCACCATGCACACACACACACACACAAAGACACACACACACAAAATATCCGAAATTTGACCTATAATTTCCTTATCTATCTGACCTACTGTATGTTAATATTACTGTTTTCAGAGATGAAATTTTAAATTGATTTTTTACCTTTGTTTTTGTTATAAGTGGGGGAATGACTCCTTGTGCAACAACACGCTTGGTTTTCGTCGTAAGAGCCTTCTTGCCTCTTAGCAAATGTTTCATAGTGAGTTGATTTGTCTTTTGCAAGGAAGGAAGTCTGTTCACTTCATCGATGCTTCTTCGTCTTATGTTGGAGGCTGAAAGATAAAATCATTAGCAATACTAATTTCTAATAGTATATGGGGGTAGTTTACTAAAACTATCACATAATCACCTATTTCTAAGGTTTAACTGAAGGTAAAACCATTGGTGTAGAGATAAAAAAAAGTTTAGCAAGTGGATGGCTTTGGAAAATTTTTGTTTAACCTAGAGAAGGATTTTTAATACATAATTCTTTTAAACAAAAATATAGGAAACTTTCTCATGCATGAGTTTATAAAAAAAAACACAAAGGATAAGGGAAGATGGGTAGGATTTGACAACATAAACCCTACACGAATTACCCCTACAAAATAATATCCTACTTACCAGTCAATATTATATGTGCTTGTTTCTGCCTCTCACGCAGTCTAGAATATTGCTTTTTTAGTGCAGAAATATCAAGGTTCGGTCTGGCCATTCCTGATAACGGCTGAGCAGCCATATTTGGACCCTCTGTCGATGGGTGGGGCTGCACCCCTGGTATATTTTCTCCTGTCACTGGCTTTGGATCACTACCTAATAATAATAATAATAATAATAATAATAATAATAATAATAATAATAATAATAATAATAATAATAATAATAATAATAATAATAATAATGGTGATAGCAGGGGAGTGAGGAGAAAG
>JABUQX010016345.1:30000-45000 GCA_015478945.1 Trachelipus rathkii | reverse complement strand
TATATATATATATATATATATATATATATATATATATATATATATATGTAAACAGGGCCATATTTAGGGGTGGGCAATCTGAGCAGTTGGCCATGTTGCCAGATTGCTGATGGCATTTCCTCAGTTCAAAATTAATTAATTGAAACCAATATAGATTAATAAGTAAGATAGATAGATAGATAGATAGATAGATAGATAGATAGATAGATAGATACACTTAGAAAAGCCGTTCTTCCCAGTATCATATTGGTATCAAATTTAAAGGTGTTATATATAAAGCTTACCTTTAAAGCATCCGATTCTTGTCTGTCCATAACTTCTAAGATTATTGCTGCAAGCATGTTGAAGCCTTGGCAATACCCAACATTTTTGTTCCACCGGGCATACCCTAATAACACTCTTTTTAATAAAGCCTGGTTACCTTCAGCGTGGGCGCCACAAAATAGGGAACACCCGGTACGATGCAGGTCCTATAAAGGATGAATAAAAATATATTTATGCCCCAAAAAAACACAAAATCGAAGTTTAGAATTAAAATTAATCTACAAAATTATTGTACTTAACATCTTGTACTTAACATTGTACCTTAATTATTTGATCGCCAAGGCCTTCGTCATCGGGACTGGCCCATTCATTGAAACAAGTCCTTTCTGCTTCCTTCCAACAGATGCCACTTCGCCTTACGTGTTGTTCTGCCAATGTTAGCCACATCTGAAAATAAAAAGAAACTAGTTCCATTACTTTATCTAGCAACCAAAAAAACAAAGAAAATACCATGATTTATTTAATGATTTTTTGTTGTTTAAATATTCATGTTTTGTTTTCCTACAAATTGTTTGACCACTGACCTCTGGCAAGGGAGATTTAGCAGAAAGTCAATTTAAACTGTGGTATAATAAGAAATTAATGAATTATTAGAGCATAGCTCATACTGTTTAAAGTTCATAAAAAAATGAACATTATAAACATTCAAGAATTCTGAAAAATCATATATCATTTTTAAAAAAAAGGACTATGATTATGCTAACTTGAGGGACATCACATTTTCCATCAACGGCCTCTGATGTAATTTGATCTAGTTCTACCTCTATTTTTCCGTTTTACTAATTGAAAAGTTGAAAAGATTAGGAGGGAAAAATAATTTAGATTTATTACTAGAATACTATATGCTAGATATTTACTTCATTAAAAAAAAAAAAAAAAAAATTTCGAGACCTGACACCATTCCTGCTGATTCTTATGTAAAATGACCTCCTGAATCCGAATATGACCCCCGTTTTCCCCCCCATCATCCACCGTTTTCGGGGGAGGCCCCCACCTATTTTTATCACTTTTTGATAATTTGGAGGGATGAAAAGGATTATTTTAGCCTTTACATTTCCTCTGAGGGCTAGAGAGGTGACAAGTTCTAAAACATGAACATTTGTAGCAAGGAGGTAGATTTAGGGGGGATTTGCCCCCTTAAATTGAAAACGAAATTCATTAAAAATGATCGATTTTTCCATTTTTTCGTAATTTTTTCACTAATTTTCTAAATATTCCATCTTTCAGGCCCCCCCCCCTCATCCGCCCCCAAACAGCCCTATATAATATATTGCAACAATATATAACAACAATAATATAAATATATAGCAACAATAAAAAAATATAGCAACAGTTCGAAGGATTCACTGTACCACACTGTCGCTCTCAATACCTAGCGAACATAGGTTTGCACACGAATTTTTTAAAAGGATAAAACCTTTATACTGAATGTAAAAGTAACTGTTTTCCGTATTAAACATTTAAACATTTTTTTCAATCAGCATGAGAAACTAATTTACTGCAATGATGTGAACTTTTTTTACTGGAAGCTTTGGGATATATTCCCTATCTTAAGCAATGGTTTCTTTTCATGGACCCCTCAAACCTTAGCTTGAAAGCTGTTCCACTTCATTCTAGAATAAGTATCCATCAATCCCTGTAGCTTATCCTACTCACATGAAGGAATCATAAGAAAATATGATACTTGCACCGTGTAGGAGTCGTATGAGAAATAGGTATGTCCTGTTTGTGAAGATAGGAGAGTGATAGCGTTCTTACTTGGATTGCAACTTTGGTTTAATAAGTTCTGTTACTTCTTGTGTGAGTGGGACAGGAAGGGATAAGAAAAATCCCTACACACACACACACACACACACTATATATATATATATATATATATATAAATATTTATATATATACTAATTATATATATATATATATATATATATATATATATATAGAGAGAGAGAGAGAGAGAGAGAGAGAGAGAGAGAGAGAGAGAGAGAGAGAGAGAGAGAGAGAGAGAGAGAGAGAGAGAGAGAGAGAGAGAGAGAGTCTGATCATAGAGTTTTAAATGTTATAATCGGTGAGCTATTGGTCAAGAAGAGGAGAACATTGACATTTTACGTTCTCGAGCTACCCTGCTTTTGGGAGGACAGAAACTCTTTGAAATTAAAGTCAAAAAGCTATTTTAAAAAACCATTTCCCCTCTGCCTCAAAGAATCATCTCAATTTCCCACTTTTTGTTCGAGAAGCACCTTAATGTAATAACGAAGTCTGTCCTTGCCTTCAGGGTCTATTATGGCTTGTCATCCTCGGGAAAAGATTTCCTGCAGGAAGATCAATTTCAAAGAGCCAAAAACTAATTTTAATTTGAAAATGAAAGAAATTTCTTCACTGTTAAATGCGTGGTGTGGATTTTGATGTTTGTGATCACATCTTTTCATTTCGTTTACAAGTACGGTAACAATGGAAAATACGAACATGTGCTTAAATGCATGTACTTGAAATATACACTCATATACTGATAGTGTGGTATGTACATACGTGTACTAGAAATATACACTCATATACTGACATTATGACATCATGTTTAATATTGAGTATGAAATCTCGGCATTATATTGTATTTTACCTGCCTAGGGAAGAATATAGTGTACCAACGTTATATTACTAATTGAAGGAGGTTCTGGAGGGAAGGGGCGGAGCAAAGTAACCCCCCCCCCCCGGGCAACAGCGACTCCACCTGCAAGTGGTAAACCCGCATTCCAACTGTTCATAATTGAGAATTATTATCCTTCAGGTATTCTTCAATTACTTAAATTTTAAAACTATTCTAAGCAAAAACTATTATTTTAAAACTTTTATCGTGAAAATATAAAACATTTTCGTACTCTCAAAAGAAATATAACAAAACATTAAAATAATTACTAATATAATTAGGATTTCAATCAGGCAGGATAATACAATTGTTCCAAAATTCTGTTTCAAACCTTTTAAAAATACATCTTTATGAGCATTTAAATATAAGCTTTTCGGATAGCTTCCTATACCTTATCAAGTAATATATATATATATATATATATATATATATATATATATATATATATATATATATATATATATATATATCTATATATATATATATAATACCATATATAAACATATAAAATATATATATATATAGATATATAAAAATATATATATAAATATATATATATATATAATATATATATATATATATATATATATATATATATATATATATATATATATATATATGTGTGTGTGTGTGTGTGTGTGTGTGTGTGTGTGTGTGTGTGTAAAAGGAATAAATTAACTTGCTTTTGAGTTCCTTTGACTTACATTAATAATAATAATAATAATAATAATAATAATAATAATAATAATAATAATAATAATAATAATAATAATAATAATAATAATAATAATAATAATAATAATAATAATAATAATAATAATAATAATAATAATAATTGACACCTCTTTGTTTACCCTCGTTTAGTGGACCCTGGCATTTTTTTTGACCAAAAGTTAAATTTAAAGTTGGAAACATTTTTATTTTTCCAAGGTTGTCAAAAATATAAAATAAAGAAATAAAATCTTTCAAATTTATTGAAGTGAAAAATTTTGAGGAAAAGCTTTCATGATATTTTTCTTTGCAAAATAATTTTATATATATATTTTTTAATTCGTTTCAATATGTCTCTAAGAAATTACTAGTAGCGTAGCGTTATAAGAAGCTCTGAGGCTCAGCCCGCCCGATTAGTTTCCTCTATAATTTTTTAATAATAATGAAGTTATTATATAAATAATCAAATATTTACAAGTAATAACATTTTTATTTTTATAATATTTAACAGTGAATTTCGCCTTTTATTCTGAGGGAACAGCGATTTCAAGCTATTAAGAGTCATCAAAGTGTCAGTTGTAAAAGTACAAGAAAAAATATACGAAAATAGATGCCGGCCTTGTGTAGTTTCGCTTACTGAGAATAAGCTCTCTCTCTCTCTCTCTCTCTCTCTCTCTCTCTCTCTCTCTCTCTCTCTCTCTCTCTCTCTCTCTCTCTCTCTCTCTCTCTCTCTCTCTCTCTCTCTCTCTCTCTCTCTCTCTCTCTCTCTCTCTCTCTCTCTCTCTCTCTCTCTCTCTCTCTCTCTCTCTCTCTCTCTCTCTCTCTCTCTCTCTCTCTCTCTCTCTCTCTCTCTCTCTCTCTCTCTCTCTCTCTCTCTCTCTCTCTCTCTCTCTCTCTCTCTCTCTCTCTCTCTCTCTCTCTCTCTCTCTCTCCAAGACCTGTAAAAAACAAAGTATAAAATCAATATTGTTTATAAACAATTTTCTCATTAATACCTTAATTTTTTTTAATATGTTGTCCATCACCTTGAATATTGTCCCATACTCAATTTATAAACATTCCGTAATTGGAAAAAGTGCTAACCGTTGGGACCCGTGGGACACAGGTTAAGGTTAACCGATTGGTGTCAACAAGTTTTTACATGAATTAGTTTAGTTCAAAAAGGAACAAATCTATGGGGTTCTGTGTACATTTATACGTATACATTTAAAAATAAAGACCCCCCCCTAATATATATATATATATATATATATATATATATATATATATATATATATATATATATATATATATATATATATATATATATATATATATATATATATATATATATATATATATATATATATATATATTGTGTGTGTGTGTGTGTGTTAGTGTGTGTGTGTGTGTGTGTGTGTGTGTGTGTGTGTGTGTGTGTGTGTGTGTGTGTGTGTGTGTGTGTGTGTGTGTGTGTGTGTGTGTGTGTGTGTATGTGTGTGTGAAAAGTTTGAAGTTTTTAAGTGTAGGTCTGTTTGGTATTAATTAAACTGTTCTATAATTGGAAAAAAAGTAGCGTTCTTCTTTGTTTGAAGAGGAACAAACTCATCTTTGAAGAGGAGATTTAGGGGGTCAACCCTCCCCCGTTTCATCTCTCTTCTAGTTCCTCCCCCTTCTTGAAACCTGAATGGGGGTAGTGGGGGTGGGGTTCTTTTGTAATCGGATTTCCTTGGAATTGTTTTTCCAAATCTGAGGAACTCCAAAGTATAAATTTTTTAACTGGTCAAATAAAGGCAATTGAAAGCTATTATTATTATTATTATTATTATTATTATTATTATTATTATTATTATTATTATTTTTATATTATTATTGGTAAAAGTCCAGTTTTTGATCAGGACTCAATTTTGTGGAATTGTTGACTCGAATTTGTTGAGTCGCTATATGGTGAGTCGCCGTGAAGTCGCTTAAGGTCAGCAATTGAGTCGATTGATTCAGTGGTGGCTTTTGTAGAGTGTGCTTTATTTTATTTTTATTTTTTTAAAATTAATTTATGTATTTAATATATTAAATATCTCTGAAAATTACAAAATTAAAATAATACAAGCGCCGTATAAGTCTATATAGCAGAATTAACTACACTTATCCTAACGTAGACTTAGAGGGCAACAAAAGTCAACCTAACATGCCTTACACGGCCTGTGAATCCAGGTTATGATAAGTTTGGTTATTATTATTATTATTATTATTATTATTATTATTATTATTATTATTATTATTATTATTATTATTATTATTATTATTATTATTATTATTATTATTATTTCAATTAGTAGCTGAGATTCGTTCGTGGTCCACATGTATTTCATTAATGACTTACTTTTAAAATTGTAATATCGACTTTTTGCGCTTCACCAAATTTCGAGCTTATTCCTTCAATAATATTGACAAAATTGATCGGAAAAACGGACCGATTTACGGACCGATTTCCAGATCAATTTCATGGAACGGTGATTTTTTGTTTTCACTTCTTCGTTAGGATGTGACGTTAGTTTTAAATGTCAATGGTAACGCATTGATTTTAAAATTCTAAATATTAAGAAAAAAATATTAGAAACAAAATTCTTACGTTTGGAAGGGAAAATAACTTTCCTAGCATGAAGAGGGAATAGCTGGAGATCCAGAACCCCGCTTACCATTTATTCAGAAACCCCTTTCACTTATACGAGGAGGGACTGTTTACTTTTAAAATTCCAGCCGACGTCCCTCAACCCACATTTTTGAGTTGATTGTTGAAGTATTTTTAACGTTCGATTTATTTTGATTTTCTATATTTAGAATTTAAAAAAAAAAAAAGTATCATCAGATTTAATATTAATATAAAATAAAAAAGAAAACATATATTTTCTTTAATATATATATATATATATATATATATATATATATATATATATATATATATATATATATATATATATATATAAAAATATATTTTTTTAAATATATATATATATAACTATTATATATATATATATATATATATATTAGAACACTAGAAATAAAAAGACAGTAAGAAGCCACATGGGCCTATCGAGAGTGTCCCAGTCAAACCAACAGAATCAATCACCAAACAACATGTTCATGCAAATCCAAAAAGCACCCTAAGGCTTACCAAACATAGTGTACACAAAGTCTACAACTAAAGAAAAGAAAACTATCCAAAGTACATGCTAACCACACTACAAGCTTTAATAACTTTATAGTAATAACATACAATTTAACCTTAATAACTACTCTAACTAAAAATCCGCCAATTTGGCTTAGTCAATATATACTATATGATACTCAAACTATCCATATATTTATTCAATCCTTTCTTAAATGATGCAATCGAGTTGCACTCAACAACTTCCTGCGGCAAACCATTCCAAAATTTAACAACCCTATTACTGAATCAATGCTTTCTTATATCAAAATGGCATGCTTTCTTCTTAATGCTTTCTTATATCAAAATGGCATGCTTTCTTCTTAATTTTCTTATTACGCCCTCTGGTCTCCGGTCCGTGCTCTATTATGAAGAATTTATTGGTCTCTGTACTATCAATAGATGTAAATATTTTCTGTAGACTTGTATCATGTCCCCTCTGAGTGGCTGCAGAAACATTCCTAACTTCGCTGGCCTCTCCTCATGGCTCTACTCTAACCCAGAAATCATCCTTGTTGCTCTATGTTGCACTCTCTCTAGCATATCTAAGTCTTTCTTTAAATAAAGGGCCCAAACTTGTGCACAATACTGGCCTAACATAAGCTATTTTACTTATCACTTCCTTGCTCTTGTAAACAGATTGCGATTTATTATGCCCATCATCTTATTAGCTTTATTTTCTTCCAAACACTGATTAGCTACTTTCAAAATACTGCTTATAATCACCTAAATCTTTTCTTGGTCCACAGACTCAAACCAATCCCTTTCTTATTACGTAATCATTACATTCTATTCGATTAATCTAATGAAGAACCTTAAACTTTTTACTATTAAAATTCATTTGCCACTTATGTGCCCACCCAAGAAGTTTATCAATATCATTTTGAATCTTTATACATCCTTCACTATTCCTAACTGAGGTGGCCACTTTGGTATCATCTGCAAACTTAAAAACCTTGCATTTAAGTCCTGTCTAAATCATTCATATATGAGGGTGTAGGTGGCTAGCACAAAAATCCTGTGGGATACCACTCTTCACTATTTCCCATGATGACTTATTGCCATTTAGTTGTACACACTGTTTTCTATTCCACAACCACTCTTTATTCCAACCATGTACCACTCCACCTATACCACATTGCAATAACTTCTTCATCAGCCTTATGTGGGGAACCTTATCAATAGCATTGCTAAATTTTAAATATATATTATCAACTGGATCTCCTCGGTCAATGCAGTCAGTAATGTATTCCATAAATTCTAAAAGGTTTGTCTGACATGACCTACCCTTTCTGAAACCATGCTGGGAGTCGTACAATACCTTGTTATCTTCCAAATATTTCTCTATGACTTTTCAGTAACTTTTCCAGAACCTTTACAACCAGAGATGTTAAACTAACTGGTCTATAATTTCCCAAATCTTCCTTTCTACTTTTCTTATAAATAGGCACAATATTTGCCGTTTTCCAGTCATCTGGTAACTCACCAAATGTTATAGATCGCTTAAAAATCAAATACGGTGCCTTTGCAATGCTGGTACTACCTTCCTTCAGAATTCTACCATATACACCATCAGGACCTGCAGCTTTACTTGGGTCAATATGGTCCAGTAAACGTTTAATATATTTTACCTCAAATTCAAATTCTGTAAATCTATTTTTTTTACATGCATACCAGAACTATTAGTTTCCAAAGTCCAAACTATTATCTAATCTTTCCTCAGTAATCATTGAAGCAAAATTAGCATTAAAAATGTTGACAAACTCCTTATTTGAACTCACTAAATTTTCATCAATTTTAATTGGACCATTTGTCCTATTCTTATTTTTAAATTTATATAAAAGCTAAAAAACTTCTTCAGGTACCTTATATATATATATATATATATATATATATATATATATATATATATATATATATATATATATATATATATATACTGCTATATAAATATAATAACTAATATATATATATATTCTTGCTTCTTTATATATATATATATATATATATATATATAGTAGCACCTATCAATAACTGACTACTCATGCTTAACGGCGTTTAGCAATAACGGCGCTTTTAACTATTCAGTATTGCGGAAGGAGCACTCCATCCTTAAATAACTGCATCGGTATTGCGATCATGCGGTCAATCTGTTTACAGTCTTCGTGCGTTCTGCATCTGTCTCGCAATTTTCCAAACTTTATACTATATAGTAAATTTATTAAGTTAAACTTTGAAAGATCGTCAGAAAGTTAATGCAGTCATAACAAATGCCATTGCATGTTAAAAACAAATTCTACTCCCCAAGAAGAGACACTCTGAGACAGGCTTCTTTATTGTCACGCAGCCTTCCACTGAAACGTCTGGCCTGCCATCAACTTCTACACCAACTACATCACTATCACCGTCTGCAAAGCGAAGGCGGTTGTTTGTAGATTCAGGTGATGAAGATTCGCCAACATCCATTGTACGGTCGGACGAAGAGGTGGCATCCTCAAACTATTAAACATTTGTATTTAAAGGCTAATTTCTATTTCTTTCGATTGTAAATCATCCACTGTATGTACTAAATATATATTTAAATTTCCCTTTCTATCATTGTTTTATAGTTAGTGTTATTGCACACTTAATATATATTAGTGCATAGTACGCATTTTTGTTTGCAGGCAATAGCGAGGCACAAAAAAAGCCTTAATTCACTTAGCGGCGTTTTCCACTTAACGGCGAGGGTCCGGTCCCAATTACGCCGTTATTGCGAGATGCTTACTATATATATATATATATATATATATATTATATATATATATATATATATATATATATATATATATATATATATATATATATTTTTATATATATAGAGATGCATATCTTTATTTTTTTTTATATATATATATATATATATATATATATATATATAACTATTATTATTATGACCGAGATGCACTCCATCTTTCTTTTCATAAAATATTTTCATTTCTAAATAAAAAGGCATTTGCATGTGAAAGGCCTTAGTCTATACGTCTCGATCTGGCCTAGAAAATGCCTTAGAGCTTAGGCTAAAAGTCTCAATCCGGCCTAGATCTTTTTGTTCAATATTCATTTGTTTATTTTTGTCAGGTTATTTCTTGAAACTATATTTAAAATGAATTCAAGAAAAATAAATTGCTTTGCAAAGAAAAATGTTATAAAAGTTTTTTCCCCAAAATTTCACACTTCAATAAATTTGTTAGACTTTATTTATTTTATTATTTATTTATTTTTATTATTATTTTATTTATCAAGGGAAGGAAATGGAAATTTTCCCCCTATTCAAGAAAACTTCGTTTAAAAATTGTGAGGGGCTACCAAACAAGGCTAACTCTTTGAATCAATTATTGTAGATTTACGGACATTTTAAAGGTGTCAGGCTTTTAATGTCATTATGGTAATAAAAGCTTACATTTAACTGGCATTTATTCCCCATAAATTCTGGTAACTTGAAATGTATTTTTTATTGATCTAAAAATAAAAGTCCTTTAACTCAAGTGAAATAAATAACCTTTAAATTATTATAAAAAAAAAATCAAATAAAAATATAACTATAATTATCTTTAAAATGCTTCGATAGGATATTAATGAAACGATGTCTCACTAATTTTTTGTTTTAATATATATATATATATATATATATATATATATATATATATATATATATATATATATATATATATATATATATATATATATATTATATATATGCTATATATGCTATATATATATATATATATATATATATATATAATTAGTTAATTAGTTAGTTAGTTAGTTAGTTAGTTAGATGAGGCAACGTTTTTTTGGTCTTCTGGCATGGGGAGGAAAAATATTTAAAAAATCGGTTAACGAGAAAAAAGTATAGATTTTTTCGCTATACTGAGTTAATCTACATAATACCCATCGATATTCGATATATAGACAATATTTAAAAATGTTTGTGCCATACATTTCAATATATGGAACAAGAACATTTATTGTCTAAGATTGGTGAGTGGTGGGGAGCTTGACTCTTTCACTGTATATCAATAGTTATCGAATATCGATATACTGAATATCGATACATAGATTATATCGATATATCAATGTCCTAAATGTATCATTGCTTTAAGGCTGAATTTCATGAATGTTTATTTTATTTAATGTTTTATTTAATTTGCTTTTCCGAGGATTAAAGATTAATGTATAATACACTTCAAGCTTCCAGAATCTATAGGGATAAATTATTATTATTATTATTATTATTATTATTATTATTATTATTATTATTATTATTATTATTATTATTATTATTATTATTATTATTATTATTATTATTATTATTATTATTATTATTATTATTTAAACTTGGTCTTGAAGTCATAATGAACAGTACAGTTTTTTTTAATTATTTTAAATTACTTGGCTGAACCTAACGATAGCCAAGGGAACTCCAAAGCAAACATTAATTTCTTCATTTTACTCATTGGTACACGCACACGTACACACACACGCGCGCGCAGACACATACACATACGCACACACACACAAATAAAGTTCAAAAAAATGTAAAAGTTCAAATTAAAGTTTAATAGAAGTTTAAAATTTAAGTAATTAGAGAAAAGCCGAAAAGAAAATCGCAACGATGTTTAGTTGCCGTTATGATTACGAAGTGAACGTGGAATCGCATTGAACCGGGGGATCGCTCCGCTCACTTTCCCCTCACGAATTTCTCACCCCCCCGTCATAGCTCCTCGTACCTCCATATAAAGTCGGCAGTAGTAATAAGTACGACTAGCCGAGTTGCAAATATTGCAAATGTTGCAAATGTTGCAAATATTGCAAAGCAACATTTGCAACATTGCACGATTGCCAGCGCGCAAAAGTCAACCTAACATACCTTACACGGCCTGTGAATCCAGGTTATGATAAGTTTGGTTATTATTATTATTATTATTATTATTATTATTATTATTATTATTATTATTATTATTATTATTATTATTATTATTATTATTATTATTATTATTATTATTTCAATTGGTAGCTGAGATTCGTTCGTGGTCCACATGTGCTTCATTAAAGACTTGTTTTTAAAATTGTAATATCGACTTTTTGCGCTTCAACAAATTTCGGGCTTATTCCTTCAATACTATTGACAAAATTGATCATAAAAATGGACCGATTTCCGGATCAATTTCATGGAACGGTGATTTTTTGTTTTAACTTCTTCGTTAGAATTGGATGTTAGTTATAAATGTCAATGATAACGCATTGATTTTAAAATTCTATATATAAAAAAAGAAAAAAAATTCTAAACAAAATTCTTACGTTTGGAAGGGAAAATAACTTTCCTAGCATGAAGAGGGAATAGCTGGAGATCCAGAACCCCGCTTACCATTTATTCAGAAACTCTTTTCACTTATACGAGGAGGGACTGTTTACTTTTAAAATTCCAACCGACGTCCCTCAACCCACATTTTTGAGTTGATTGTTGAAGTATTTTAACGTTCGATTTATTTTTGATTTTTCTATATTTGGAATTTTAAAAAAAAAAAAAAATTATCATCGGAATTTAATATTAATATAAAATCCAGAAGAAAACATAGTTTCTTTAATATATATATATATATATATATATATATATATAAATATATATATATATATATATATATATATATATATATATATATATATATATATATATATATATATATATATATATTAGAACATTGTAAATAAAAAGACAGTAAGAAGCCACATGGGCCTATCGAGACTGTCCCAGTCAAGCCAACAGAATTAATCACCAAACAACATGTTCATGTCAATCCACAAAGCACCCTAAGGCTTGTCAATAACTTATGTACGATATACAAAGTCTAAAACATGCTCATGCAAATCCAAAAAAGTACCCTAAGGCTTATCAATAACTACATAGTGTACACAAATTCTACAACTAAAAGAAAAAAAAGAAAACTATCCAAAGTACATGCTAACCCCACTACAAGCTTTAATATCTTTATAGTAGTAACATGCAATTTAACCTTAATAACTACTCTAACTAAAAACCCCCCAATTTGGCTTAGTCAAAATATACTATATGATACCCAAACCATCCATATACCTATCCAATCCTTTCTTAAATGATGCAATCGAGTTGCACTCAACAATCTCCTGTGTCAAACCATTCCAAAATTTAACAACCCTATTACTGAATCAATGCTTTCTTATATCAAAATGGCATGCTTTCTTATATCAAAATGGCATGCTTTCTTCTTAATGCTTTCTTATATCAAAATGGCATGCTTTCTTCTTAATTTTCTTATTACGCCCCCTGGTCTCCCGTCCGTGCTCTACTATGAAGAATTTTTTGGTCTCCGTGTAATATATTAATAGATGTAAATATTTTTTGTAGACTTGTGTCATGTCCCCTCTGAGAAATCGCCTTTCTACAGAAAACATTCCTAACTCCTTCAGCCTCTACTCATAGCTCTTACACTCAAACCCAGAAATCATTCTTGTTCCTCTGCGTAGAACTCTCTCTAAAATATCTAAGCCTTTCTTTAAATAAGGGCCCAAACTTGTGCACAATACTCTAATACTGGCCAAACATAGCTATTATACAGTTTACTTATAACTTCCTTGCCCTTGTAAACAACATTGCGATATATTGTGCTCAGCATTTTATTAGCTTTATTCCTTGCTTCCAAACACTGATTAGCTACTTTCAAATTACTGCTTATAATCCCACACCTAAATCTTTTCTTGGTCCACACTCAAGCCAATCCCCATTCATATCATAGATAAAATTTTTATTTGAGTAACCTAGGTGAAGAACCTTAAACTTTTTACTATTAAAATTCATTTGCCATATCTGCCCACCCAAGAAGTTTATAAGATCATTTTGAATCTTTATACATCCTCACTTTTCCTAACTGAGGTAGCCACTTTGGTATTATCTGCAAACTTAAAAACCTTGCATTTAAGTCCCTGGTCTAAATCATTTATATATATATATATATATATATATATATATATATATATATATATATGCAGTACATAGATAGTCCTTGGTCTTCATTTTTATATATATATATATATATATATATGGTCCTTATATATATATATATATATATATATGAGGAACAATAGTGGCCCCAGCACTGAACCCTGTGGGACACCACTCTTCACTATTTCCCATGATGACTTATTACCATTTAGTTGTACACACTGTTTTCTATTCCACAACCACTCTTTAATCCAACCATGTACCACTCCACCTATACCACATTGCAATAACTTCTTTATCAGCCTTATGTGGGGAAACTTATCAAAAGCTTTGCTAAAGTTTAAATATATAATATCAACTGGGTCTCCTTGGTCAATGCAGTCAGCAATGTATTCCATAAATTCTAAAAGGTTTGTCTGACATGACCTACCCTAACTGGCCTATAATTTCCCAAATCTTCCTTACTACCTTTCTTATAAATAGGCACAACATATGCTGTTTTCCAGTCATCTGGTACCTCACCAAATGTTATAGATCACTTAAAAATCAAATACAGTGCCTTTGCAATGCTGGTACTACTCTCCTTCAGAATTCTACCATATACACCATCAGGACCTGCAGCTTTACTTGGGTCAATATGGTCCAGCAAACGTTTAATATCCTTTAACTTAAATGCAAATTCTGTAAGTCTATTTGTTACATGCATACAAGAACTATTAGTCTCCAAACTATTATCTAATCTTTCCTCAGTAAACACTGAAGCAAAATAAGCATTGAAAATGTTGACCAACTCCTAGCTCACTAAATTTTCATCAATTTTAATTGGACCAGTTGTCCTATTCTTTTTTTAAATTTATAAAAGCTAAAAAACTTCTTCAGGTTCTTTACATATATATATATATATATATATATATATATATATATATATATATATATATATATATATATATATATATATATATATATATATATATATATATATATATATATATATATATATATATATATATAACATATATATATATATATATATAACTATATATACTATATATATATATATATATATATATAGTAGCACCTCGCAATAATGGCTACTCGTTTAACGGCGTTTCGCAATAA
>JABUQX010016345.1:0-25000 GCA_015478945.1 Trachelipus rathkii | reverse complement strand
GTTAATCTACATAATATGGTTATCCATCGATTTCGATATATAGACAATATTTAAAAATGTTCGTGCCATACATTTCAATATATGGAACAAGAACATTTATTTGTCTAAGATTGGTGATTGGTGGGGAGTTTGACTCTTTCACTGTATATCAATAGTTATCGAATATCGATATATTAAATATCGATACATAGATTATATCGATATTTCAATGTCATAAATGTATCATTGAATGTTTATTTTATTTAACAATGCTATTTACTTAATTTGCTTTTCCGAGCCTTAAAGATTAATGTATAATACACTTCAAGCTTCCAGAATCTATAGGAATAAATTATTATTATTGTTATTATTATTATTATTATTATTATTATTATTATTATTATTATTATTATTATTATTATTATTATTATTATTATTATTATTATTATTATTATTATTATTATTATTATTATAGCTTGGTCTTGAGGTCATAATGAATAGTACAGTTTTTTTTATTTTTAAATTACTTAGCTGAACCTAACGATAGCCAAGGGAACTCTAAAGCAAACATTAATTTCTTCATTTTACTCATTGGTACACTCATACGTACACCCACGCAAACGTGCACACGCGCACGCACACACACACACACACACACACACACACACACACACACACACACACACACACACACCCTCACTCACACACAAATATAGATTAAAAAATGTAAAAGTTTAAATTAAAGTTTAATACCAGTTTAAAAGTAATTAGAGAAAAGTCGAAAAGAAAATCGCAACGATGTTTAGTTGCCGTTGAGATTATGAAGTGAAGGTGGAATCGCATTGGACAGGGGGATCGTTTCGCTCCGCTCACTCCCCCTCCTGAACCTCCCCCCACTTACTCCTCGTACCTCCATAAAACGTCGGCACAATATGTCCTTCCCCAGGCAGGTAAAATACAACAGTGCCAAGATTTCATATCAACCTAAAAGATAATGTTATAGTGCCATTACATGTGTGTATTTTTCAAGTATACATACTTACAGATATGTGTATGTATGTATGTATGTATGTATGTATGTATGTATGTATGTATGTATGTATGTATGTATGTATGTATGTATGTTTACCTTTATTACTTGTATACGCATGAAAAGAAATGATCACAAACATCAGAAATTCCACAACAAGAATTTAAGAGTAAATAAATTTTTTTATTTTCAAATGAAATTAGGTTTTGTCCTTTGAAATTGATCTTCCTGTAGGAGAAGACGCTCCAGGAAATCTTTTCTCGAGGATGACATGCCATAATAGACCCTGAAGGCAAGGAGGACCGACTTCGTTATTACACTTTGGTGCTTCTCGAACAAAAAGTGGGAAATTGAGAACTCTTTGAGGCAGAAGGCAAATGATTTTTTAAATTTGATCTTTTTAAGTCAATTTCAAAGAGTTTCTGTCCTCCCAAAAGCAGGGTAGCTCCAGAACGAAAAATGTCAATGTTCTCCTCTTCTTGACCAATAGCTCACCGATTATAACATTCAAAACTCTATGAGCAGAATATGCATCTCCTCTCCCCCTCTGCGCTCTCTCTCTCTCTCTCTCTCTCTCTCTCTCTCTCTCTCTCTCTCTCTCTCTCTCTCTCTCTCTCTCTCTCTCTCTCTCCCCTCTCTCCCTCTCTCTCTCTCTCTCTCTCTCTCTCTCTCTCTCTCTCTCTCTCTCTCTCTCTCTCTCTCTCTCTCTCTCTCTCTCTCTCTCTCTCTCTCTCTGATTGAGACAGTAATAGAGTGTTTGAAAGAAAGGAATTTGAGTTTAGTTCAAGTGAGAGAAATGGTGCCTTATAGGAGTGAATGGCGTGGGTTTTGTGAGTGAGCAATGGGCATGGGCATGGTTGTGAGCCTAGTCCACCCATTGGATGAAGACCGACACTGATAAGATGCCACGGTGGAGAGTTTTGTCGCGGTGGGTGAAACTTTAAAGTTGATTTGGCTGGGACGGGCTCCCACTTGGGTATGAGGGGATCGTATGGGGGGGGGATCGGCTTTCTCTTTTTGACTTACGTCTTGTTCTTCTACTTAACTAATCAATTTGCGGTGTTATTTGCTAATCTCACCACCAGTCTATGAGCAACCGAGGGAACGCTTAATATATATATATATATATATATATATATATATATATATATATATATATATATACTATATATCTTTATATATATATATATATATATATATATATATATATATATATATATATATATATATATATATATATATATTACCCACATCCTCTCCCAATCAGACTCACGAGCCTGTCAGTGAGGCCAACCTCCGCTTCCATCTTTTATCCATCACGATCCCATCCGCCATCAGCTCATCCATTGCAGGCATCCTTTGTTTCCTTTGAATCTTAAACTGTGTCTCCATCTCTTCGTGGTCTTCTCTCTGCCTCACTCCTCGGTGCTCCCACCTCCACCTCCTGCTGAAAGCTCTCTCCCCCTGCATCCCTCTCAAGGTGTTCCCACCATCTTAGTCTGGCTGCGTCCACTTTATTCATCACGGGTTTCACCACGCTCTCCCTCACTGTCTCGTTTCTCACTCTGTCTCTTCTCGTCTTTCCAGTCACTGTCCTCAACACATTCATCTCCGCTGTCTGAATTCCTACTCTCCCTCTCTCCTGTCAGTGCTCCATGTCTCACGCCCCCATACAACAGTATTGGTGTCAATACTCCCTCGTATATTGCTCTCTTCACCTCTTTGTTTAAATATATTTATCTTTCAAGATGGGGTATACAGCTCTTACATTACAGTCCTGACATACTGCTCAATCCTACTCGTAATTTCCTTTGCACCCCCCCTTCTCTTTCTTCCTTCCTAGGTATTTATATGTGTCCACATTTTTAATCTCTCTACCGTCCTACCTCCACTATCAACTCCTCCCCCTCCTCCTCCCTACTTACCACCATTATTTCTGTTTTCTCCATATTCATTTTAATTCAGCTTCTCTCAATTTTTCTGCAAAACACACCACCATTTGCCTCAACCTCTCACTATCTCCACTCCAACACGCCAAACCATCTGCGTATACTATGAAGTCTCCGTCAATCTCCTCCAAACTCTCCTTTACACCTCTTATGATGTGTCCAAATACTCTATAAACAGTATCGGCGACAACACCACTACCCTGCTTTACTCCAGTTTATGCCTCAAACCATTCCTCGTTTTTATATCCTGTTCTTACCTTACTTATGTTATTCACGTATGTACTTCTTACTGCCTTTATCAGTCTGTCTCCAACTTCACATAATCCCCTCTCAGAACTCTCACAGCTTCTCCCTGGGTACAGAATCAAATGCTTTCCTTCAAGTCTATGAATGTGATATATGCCTTCTTATTGTAATCCCATGTCTTTTCCTGTATCATTCTCAACGCCAAACATTAAATCTGTAATGCTTCTACCACCTCTATACCCATACTACTCTTCACTAATCTCAGCTCTATTTTTGATCTTAATTTTCTTTCTATTATTCTTTCATATAACTTCGCCATGTGATCCATTGGTGAGATTCCTCTATAATTTTACAGTCTCCTGCGTCCCCCGCCCATTTATAAATGGAACTATTATTGACCTTCCCTAACCTTCCGGCACTCTACTCTCCACCCAACACCTATTCAGAAATCTCAGCATCAAGGCTTTCAGCTCCTCTCCTCCTTCCTTCAGCAACTCAATATATATCCCATCATCACCAGGAGTCTTTCCGCTCTTCATTTTCATATATATATATATATATATATATATATATATATATATATATATATATATATATATATATATATATATATATATATATATATATATATATATATATATAATTTTAAATATATCTAATATTTATAATATATATATATATATATATATATATATATATATATATATGTATATATATACTATTATTTCGATATATATATATATATATATATATATATATATATATATATATATATATATATATATATATATATATATATATATATATATTATAAAAAATTTATTATAAAATGTTCAAAAATGACGTCATTTAAAATTTTTTACCACAGTATTAAGTAACAGTAAAATGAGTCATCAATAAAGACTTACATATTACAGTAAAAATTCCTCCGCCACTGGTGACGTAACTAGATCGCGGTCAGTAAGGATCAACAATAAAGAATATTTATTAGTATTCCGTCAGTAATTACTTTGTGAGCACGTCTAATATTTAGTGTTCCTTAACAGTACAATAAGTTGTGGTTCATTTTAATAATTAAGTTTGTATGCAGTATTGTGCAACTTATTATTTAATGTTTATACGATCATGGCTAAGAAAAACCTGTAAGTTAAACTTTATAACTGTCATTAGTAAAGTTAATTATTTTAAGTTACTCTAAAGAATAAAGTTGTTCTTAATATTGAAAAGAAGCATTTTCAAAGTTGAATTCTCCTGTTTGCCTTTAATAACAATTAAAAAGACTCATTGTTAATAAAAGTGCTTAAATGTTCTTAAACGTTCTTAAATCATCTCCAAAGACAAGGGGGTACCTCCGTGAAGCTAATCAGGAAAGTATTTATTTGATTATTTCTACATCAGCAACAGAACATTTAAGGTAAATATAAATTTATAATGTTTTTGATTAAGATTAGTTCCAAAAAACTAATTAATAGGCCGGTGGCGAAATGAGCCGCTTCAATCAAAAAAGTGAAAGAAACTTTTTTGATATATTTGAAAATGTTATATTAAAAAGACTTAACTTTTTAACATTTTTGAAAATGGTGAATAATGTACGTAACATTATTTGAAAATGTCGCATTTGAAAATGTTGCGCATTTGAAAATGTACCTAACATTTCATACTTGAAGTGTTTTTCGATCTCTACGATCTTTATCAAAGTGAAAAAAGTTTAATTATTTTCATCAAAGTTATTCATCAAGTGAAAAGTTTATTTGCCTTAATATTAAAAAGTGATTTAGTGAAGATTTAAACTATTGAAAAGTTTTAATACTTAAACAATTTCGAAAAGTGGCATAACGCATGCGCAAAGATGGCGCCACAAGTCGTAAGATTGCTAGATCACATGGGCCTAAAAATAGGAGATTTCAATTATTGGAAACGTTTCTTGTAATAATAATCGATAATCGATAAATTTAATATAATATTGATTAATCGATTAATATCGATTAATATCGCTCTTGTTCACTATCGATATTTTCATTTGTAAACAATTAGCCTATTTCGTGTTTACTAGTTAAGTGAACCTTACTTATTGTGAATTTTTGTTATAATATAGTTAATATTTTCTTAATTAATGTATAGTATTATTAATAAAGCTGTGTGGTTGCGCTTTCGTAATGAAAATAATTTAAATAATGCAATTTTCTGAGAATTTGTGTTCTTAAGATAAGGACCCTAGACTTGAAACTTAGTTTTTTGCACACTCGTTTAAGAAGGCCTAGAGTAGTTGTGAGCCTTTAAATGTTTTTAATTCCTTATATTAACATTATTTAAGTAATTTTGTAAATAAATATTTTTGAATAAAGAATTTTTGAATAAAATGGAAGATTTTAGTAATTATAAGAAAAAGCGTTCAACGCTAAAATCACGTATTACCTTTATAAGCAATAAATTGAGTACTTTAAAGGTTAATGACTCTTTAGGTATTAATTTCTGTAAATTACAATTAAATGAGATTAATTCTTTGGTAATAAAAATAAAAGAATTGGATGAAAAAATGATAGAAATTTTAATGAACCATGAAATTGAAGGCATTACAATGGAATTGGAATTGGAAAGCCAGAGTGAATATTATTTTAATTTAGAACTTAAGATTAGTGGTTTTAATGATTATATTGAAAGTAAACAGGCTGCAAAAACAGAACCTACAATTTCTGACAGTTTTGTAGAAGCGTTAAACAGTATTGATCATACTGCTAATGTAAAATTACCTATCATGAGTTGTGCTGTTTTTGATGGGGATGTAAATAAAATTAGTTTTCAAGTTTTTCTAAATCAGTTCATGAATATTGTTGGTAATAACCCTAAACTTAGTGACTCTGTTAAATTAATGTACCTTTTAAGTTTTTTGAAGGATTATCCCTTAAGTATTATTTCACATTTATCAATAATACCAGAGCATTATAAAGTAGCATTAGAATTGTTGAAAGCAGAATATTTGGATGTAACAACTATAACAAATGACTTGTTTGCCTCTTTGATAGCTATTAATATAGAATCCAAATTTGATAAAGATTTTTTATCCTTAAAAAAGGCATTAAATAAAATCAGGGCAATTATTTATGATCTAAAGGTGCATAATTTGGATTTTACAATCTCAAAGAGTCCAGGCTGTTGTTTGTTGTCACATATAGTGGTAAAAAAGCTTCCTAAAATTTTTCTAAAGGACCTAATAAGAAAAGTAGGTCATAATTATCCTGACATAAATGAAGTTCTTGAAAATTATCAGGATATAATAAAAGCTTTAATTTGCACTAGTTCTTCCTCAGAAAGAACAGTAGGTGATAAACTCAAATTTAAAAGTAAAAGTACACCTGTTACTCCTCAAAAAGAAAAAACATCTCAAAATAATGCTAACAATAAATATCATTCTTTAGCCAATTTTCAAACCTCAGGTAATAAAGTAAAAGAGGTTGAGAAGGTTTGTAAATTATGTTCTGGGCCTCATTCATTAGGATTATGTCCTGTGTACAATAATTATGAAGGTCGTATTAATAGAGTTAGGGAGTTGGGGTTATGCGAAAAGTGTGCTGGTAACCATCCACAAGCACAATGTTTTGGTAACAATAATAAAATGAGGTTTCCATGTAAGTGTGGAAGTAGGTCACACATACAACCATTATGTAATGTTAATGTTAGTGAGGTGGTAAATAAAACGACCAATCATTGCATAACTTTTCATCAAAGTTTAGAGAATGAATACATTCCGCCTACCACTTCATTAAATATGGTTTACAGTGGTAAAGAAAAGGTTTTCAGATGTTTAATCGATACAGCGTCAAGTAGGTCTTATATCTCTAGAGAAGCTGCTGAAAAGTTAATACCTAATATAAATAGTCTTCCTATAATAGAATATGAGGTGCAAACTTTCATTGGTTCTAAAATTAAAAGGTTTCATCAAACATTGATTGGAGTCAGAGTTTTTAAAAAAATAGTTTTCATTCCTTTTCTAATAGATGATGAATTAAATATAAATTATAAAGTAGATGGCATTCCTGATGTTATTAAAAATATGAAACTTAATGGTTTAAATTTTGCTGACAATAATTTTAATAATTCTCCTGTAAATAGTCATATTAAAGTAGATGTTTTACTTGGCATAGAAATTATAGACTTGTTTCCATCCTTTCAGACTGTACCTTTTGCAAGTGGTCATTGTTTACATATTGGCAATAATAAATTAATTCCAATAGGTAATATTTATAATTTTTTAAGTAGAGAACAAATTGTGCGTTTGGTTGAGGCCAGAAAAAGTAAAAAAGTTAATAATTTCATAACTCAGTCAAAAGTTGAAGCAAATAATGCTATAATTCATATAAATGATTCTGAATGTAATAACAGGAGGCTAAATACACAAGTGTATTTCGTATTAGAACCATCCAAAAGTTATTTCAATCCCATTGAACAGTTTTTGGATTCTGATATAGACAATGGTTTGGAAAATCTGTTTAGCCTAGAATCATTGGGTATCAAGCAGAACGAAGAAATTCTGAACACTGTAGATAAATGTCAAGTTCAATTATTTAATCAGAATATGATTTTCAAGGACAAACATTATCATGTAAGTCTCCCTTGGTATGAAGACAAAATAGAATTAGTTCCTAATAATTTTAAAATATCTTTAAATATAGCTAATAGAGTGTTTGCTAAATTAACTCAAAATAATTTAATAAATGAATACAATGAAGTCTTTGAAGGTCAACTGAATGATAAAATAATTGAAAAAGTAAATATAAATTTTAATGATTCTTCAGATATTTGTAAATATAAATTCATTCCTCATCGCCCTATAATAAGGCAATCAGAACAAGTAACTACTAAAATAAGACCAGTTTTTAATTGTTCCCTTAAAAGTAATAAAACTCTTCCATCTTTAAATGAAGCAGCTTACAGTGGTTATGACCTCATGAATTCACTTTTAAAACTACTACTTGTGTTCAGAACGAATCGTACTGTTGTGATGAGTGACGTAAAGCAGGCGTTTTTGATGATAAGGTTAAAAGATGAAGTAGATATGAATAGGTTCACCTTCTTGTGGTTTAACAATGGGCAATTAGAAGCTTATAGGTACCTCACATTAATATTTGGGTTTACATCTTCCCCATTTATACTGCATTATATAATGAAATATCATGCTTCTAAGTATCCACATGATAGATGTACTGAAATATTATCCTCAGGCTTCTATGTGGATAATTTAATATTTACAAGCATGCAAGAAGAAAGTGAAATAGTAAGTGTATATCATCAATGTAAGAAACGAATGGAAGAGGGAGGTTTTATCTTGAGATCTTGGAATAGCAACTCGGATGCTTTGCGTGTTAAGTTCAAGGAAGAAAACTCCTTTGTAGAACATTCTAGTTGTTGTGAAAAGATCTTGGGATATAGTTTCAATGTAGTGACTGACTGTATGCATATCAATAAAGTGGAATATCTGGAGAGTATTTCGACCAAGCGTCAATTGTTGTCTGAGATTTCCAAGCTTTTCGATCCTCTTAACTTTGCTCTTCCTATTTTGGTTAGGGGTAAATTGTTGATGAGACAAGTGTGGCAGCATAATTTGGCTTGGGATGAAAGAGTGCCTGAAGAGATACTGAAAGAGTGGTATAAACTGCGCAATAACTGCGAACATCTGGATACGATTGCAATACCTAGGAGGGCTCTTTCTGAAGGGAATAAGTATGGCTTGCATCTTTTTTGTGACAGTTCTGAAAGTGTTTATGGATTTGTATGTTATGGAGTGGATAATGATAATAAAAGCTCCTTTATATTTGCTAAAGCCAAGGTAGCTCCTGCCAATAGGCCTAGGGAGTTAAGTATCCCTTCCTTGGAGCTGATGGGGGTTATTTTGGCCTTGAAATGCTTACCTAATATTTTGGAAGCATATAGTAACATTTATTTTGAATTCATTAATATTGCTGTGGATTCACAAGTAGTTTTGAGCTGGTTATTAACCAGACAAACCAAAGTAAAATCTAAGTTTTTAAAAAATAGAATAAATGAAATGGATGGGTTAATCACTTCCATCAGTAACAAGTACAAAGTAAATGTTTATTATAAATATGTAAATACAGCAGAAAATCCTGGTGATTTTTTAACTAGGGGTTTAACTTTGAAAAAGTTTAAAGAAATTTTTGCTCTGTGGTATCATGGTCCTGTTTGGATAACCAATGATTTAGACAATTGGCCCCAGTATCCTATGTTGAGTGTGCCACAAGAAGCTGTACCTCTATTAATGATAAATGTAAATAGATTAGAAGGTACATGTAACAGTATTTTAGATATAAGTAAATATTCCTGCTATAGAAAAGTCTTAAGAATCACTGCCTGGATTTTTAAATGGCTTAGTAAAATTAAAGTAAATGTAGATTACCAGCAAAAGTCTGTAAGATATTGGCTAAAAATAAATCAAATTCAATCCTTTGATAATGAAATTAAATTTTTAAAAGATTATAAACAGAAAGTAAAAGTAACTTCCTTGAAAGATTCAGATATTCCTCCCTTAGTTTTGAACTTGAATCTTTTCCTTGATGAAAAAGGCTATTTAAGAAGTAAGGGCAGGATTAATAAGGCTCTTCTTATTAGTTATGAACAAGCTAATCCTATTTTAATGGGTAGAAATCATGGCTTTACACTGCTATTTATAAAATATGCCCATGAACAAGTAAAGCACCTTGGCATTGGTACTACTCTAAATTATATCAGAAATCAAGGTGTGTGGATACCTAAGGGTAGAGCTGCAGTAAGATCTGTGTTGTTAGAATGCATTACATGCAAGAAGTACAATGCTCTTTCTTACAGGTACCCACGTTTCACTGACATACCTAGAACACACATGAATCTCATAAAACCTTACCAACACACAGGTATTGATTTCACCTCTCATATATATGTCAAAAACAACACCTCAAAGTTAGAGAAAATGTACATCTTAATTTTCACTTGCCTAAACATCAGAGCTGTACACTTAGAACTGGTACCTTCCATGAACACATCTGATTTTCTTTTAGCATTTAAAAGGTTCTGTAATAAATTTAGTATACCATCGTACATATATAGTGACAATGCATTATATTTTAATAAAGGGTGCAAAATAATAGAAGAGTCTTTTTGTACCGATGCTTTCAAGGAGGAGTTTGATAAAAATCAAATCAAACATGTGAAAATTAACCTCTTTTCTCCATGGCAAGGTAGCCATTGGGAAAGGTTAATAAAGGTTATGAAACAGTGTCTGTATAAAGCTGTTGGAAAGAGTAAAGTAACCTATTTTGAACTTCTTACCACTCTGTCTGACATAGAAAATGCCATCAATTCCAGACCCCTAACCTATAGATCTGGTACCTCTGAGTTGGAGGCAATAACGCCCAATTGTTTTTTAAAAGTAATGTTCAACAGTAATTTAATATTTAAAAGTAATTTTGATACAATAGAATATCAGATGGGCAGTGCACCCAACAAGGAGGTACTAGATTCTACCCTCATAAAGCAAAATGAACTCTATGAAGAGTTCAGGCGTTTGTGGCATGAGGAGTATCTCCTAAGTCTCCGGGAGCGGTCTAGACACTTGTTTCAGGGTATTTGGGAAGATAAAGTAAAGGTGGGAGATGTGGTTCTCATAAAAGACAGCAATAAACCACGTCCATTTTGGAAGTTGGGCAGAGTGTTGGATGTAATAATAGGTCATGATAATAACATCAGATCAGTGAAATTAAAAACCGGTTCTGGTGAAGTAGGGTTACATTCCATCAGTAACCTTTACCCCCTCGAATTAAATACAGGAGGTTTTGTTAATAATGTAATACCTGTACCTACTACACCTGTACAGGATGACAACAGCAACAGACCTGGTTCTTCTAATAATAATAATAATAATAATAATAATGCCAATTCTACATTAATAAGACCTCAGAGAAAAGCTGCCCTTAAACAAAGGCAGTTTATGAGAGATAACCTTGCAGACCTCTAGTAATAATAAAGTAAATTTAGAATTAAGGTAATTTTAAGTTAGATTTAGGGTGATAGGGTAATTTTAAGTTAGAATTAAGGTTGTTTTTAAATAAAAAAGAAAAGTAAAAAAAAATATATCTTTTAAAATTTAGAAGGAAGCGCAAGCACACAGTTAATTTAAAGTAAAGTAAAATGAAAGGTATTGTATTGCTTCTAATTTATGAAGCAATCCTCTGCCCGGAATGTATGAAAAATTTATTATAAAATATGGTCAAAATATGACGTCATTGAAAATTTTGTGCCCACAGTATTAAATAACAGTAAAATGAGTCATCAATAAAGACTTAAATATTACAGTGAAAATTCCTCCGCCACTGGTGACGTAACTAGATCGCGGTCAGTAAGGAAAAACAATATAGAATATTCTTTAGTATTCCGTCAGTAATTACATTGTGAGCACGTCCAATATTTAGTGTTCCTAAACAGTACAATAAGTTGTGGTTCATTTTAACTAATAAGTTTGTATGCAGTATTGTGCAACTTATTATTAGATTTAATGGTTATACGATCATGGCTAAGAAAACCTGTAAATTAAACTTTATAACTGTCATTAGTAAAGTTAATTATTTTAAGTTACTCAAAAGAATAAAGTTGTTCTTAAATATTGAAAAGAAGCATTTTCAAAGTTGAATTCTCCTGTTTGCCTTTAATAACAATTAAAAGTCTCATAGTTTAATAAAAGTACTTAAATGTTCGTAAACGTTCGAAAATCATCGCCAAGGATAAGGAGGTGCCTCCTTGAAGCTAAGTAATTAATTCTACATCAGTAACCTGAACATTTAAGGTAAATATAAATTTAATGTTTTTGATTAAGATTAGTTCCAAAAAACTAATTAATAGGCCGGTGGCGGAAAGAGCCGCTTCAATCAAAAAAGTGAAAGACTTTGTGATAATATATTATATATATATATATATATATATATATTATATATTTATAATTATATATATTAAATATATATATATATATATATATATATATATAATATAATATATTATATTATATAATCACTGAATTTGTACTTACTGGGGATGTACACATACTTGGTAAGGAGTGACCATGGAAGTTCTGCGTTGGTTCACTTATATCATGATAATAAAACACTTTCCCACAGAACTCCAGAACAAAAATCCCTCCACATTTGCAGTCTGAATTTTCATGGACAGGCAAACACTATTACCAATATATATATATATATACTATATATATTATATATATATATATATATAGATATATATATATATATATATATTTATATATTATTATATAATATATATATATATATATTATATATATAATATATATAGATAATATATATATATCAGGGTTGGGTTTAAGGTACAAGTACTTGTACTTAAGTACATTTTTGTGTACTTGTACTTTACTTGTACTTGCAGTTTCTAAAACCACTGTACTTGTACTTGTACTTGCTGTTTCTAAAACCTCAAAATTTGCAAAGTACTTGCAAGTACTTTGGCATTTTTAACTTGCCAATATTTTTTTTATTTTCTTTTTATCTTTTCCTACGTATTGATATTATTATTTTTTATAAATGTATTCTAAATAAATTTCCCATTTATGAATGTAAAGTATGTCATTATTTATATATATATATATAATATATATATATACATATATATATATATATATAATATATATATATATATATATATATATATATGATATATATATATATATTTAATATATATATCCATATTTAACTCATTAATCATCTTCAACCACCTTTTTTCCCCCAAGACTGGGGGTTAAGGTGCGTGACATACATCAGAACAGAAAAGTAGTAGAAGAATATGACACAAGTCGAAAAGGAAGCCCAGCCTTACCTCTCTTTTATGACCTATTAGTGGGAACTCGCCGCACAAAAAATCCACCCTAGAGTTTCACGAGACCGCGACGGACCCTCACTATGGCATCTCCCCAATGTGGGGTTCATCCCTTGCCCAGGTGGGCCACAACCATACACCCTCACAAACCCTGCCATTTACTCCTTATTATGCACCTTTTTTCTCGCCCCTGCCAAACTCACATTTCACTCCTCCAGACATTCTTTTGCGACTCAATTCACTTTTTCTTCGTCTCCCAGCCAGTCGATTCCCAACACACTCACCACTATACAATCGCTTAACCAACGACTATCACCCATTCTTTTACATGACCAAACCATCTCAACATATTTCATTTATTCTCTCATTTATCCCTTTTTCATACCATACAACTCTTGTAATACATTCATTCCTCATTTTATCAATTCTTCTCACACTAACACGACCCCTAAGTTGAATACCATCTGAACACCATTCTACTTTAAGAATCTATAACCTCTTAATTTCCAGACCATAGTGTTACTACTATACATTTACACAGGTTAACACTTACCATCACGCAAGACCTACACACTCAAGAACTTAGTCTCTTTACATCACCAAGGGATTTTTTGGCACCAGCCTCCTTCCTGCATTTCACAACTTACCTACTACACTAGGCATCATCCGTTCCCTTTTCTTCCAACATATATATATTCCTAATATTTAACTCAGACCCTTTTTCCAGCTGCTCACCATCTAGCATTAGCTTCACACCGAGGACTGTCCTCACTCATAACCATAACCTTACTCTTCTACGTTTATTTCAAAAACCATCCTTTTACACAACCTCCAAATCTTTCTACCAATCCTCTCAAACTCTCTTCAGAGTCACCACAAAACCATATTATTTAGGCCTATATATATATATATATATATATATATACTATAATATTATAATTATAATAATATATATATATATATATATATATATATATTATTATATATATATATATATATAATATATACGGTATATATATATATATATTATATATTATATATATATATATATATAAATATATATATATATATATATATATATATATATATATATTATAATATATATATATATATATAGTATATATATATATATTAGGCGAGATGGTGATTCATTGGTTTGGAAGTTGTATAACAAAACGTTTATGGAGGGTATTAGTTCCGCAGGGATTGGAGGAGGTCAATTTTAGTACCTTTATATAAGGGTAAGGGGGATAAGGTAACTGAAAGTATTATAGGGTAATTAGTTTATGAGTGGTGTAGGAAGATATTATGTTGATATTTGGTCGAAAGTAGTGTGGCGAATGAGTGAGAACTAATTTGGGGAAGAATAGGTGCGTTTAGAAGTGATAGAGATGTGTGGATCAAATCTGTACAGTGAAACAAATATTGGGATAATGAGGGAGGAGAGGAATAAATTGTTATTTAGGTTTATTGGATTTGCAAACAGGCGTATAATATGATTAATAGGGAATCTATTGGCGAGTGTTAGTGATATGGTGTTTGTGGTAAGCTTCTGAATAGAATCAAAAGTATGTATGAAGGCGTTAGTGAAGCGTGTTTAAGAATTAATGGAGTCAAAAGTGATTGTTTAATATTAATAGCGGAGTGAGACAGGGGTGTGGCATGTCTCCTCCTCCTTGGCAATCCAATCTGTATATGGATGAGGTTATGAAAGAATTAGAGGTAGGGGTGACAAAGGATAGAGTTAGAATGATGGAGATGGATGAGGTTGTGGAGGATATCCCTTCCGCGTGATATGAGGATGATTTTGGTTTTGTGTGGCGATCTGAGAGAGGTTGAGAGGAAAAAAAATTTTTTTGTAGGGGAAAAAGGAGGGGATTTTTTGGGGTTTTGGGTGTGTAAAGAAAAGGGTTTGAAGCTAAACGTAGATAAGAGTAGGTTTATGGTGTGAGTGAGGACAGACTTCAGTTGTGAAGTTATGTTTAGATGGTTGAGCAGCTGGAAAAAAGTGTCTGAATTTAATATTTAGGGTATAAGTTTTAAGGAAAAGGGAGCGGATGATGCAGAGTGTTAGTAGGAAAATTGTGAATGGCACTAAGGTGGCTGGTGCAGTTAAATCGTTGGTGGATGTAAAGGGACTAAGTGTTGAGTGCGCTAGGGTCTTACATGAGGGTATGTTGTTACCCGTGTTAATGTATAGTTGTGGGACTATGGTCTGGAATAAGAGGTATAGATCTAAATTACAATGTGTTCAGATGGACAATCTTAGGGGGCGTGTTAGGTGTGTTGAAAAGAATAATTAAAATGAGGAATTGAACGTAATTAGAGAGTTGTTTGGTGTGGAGAGTGGGGTAAATGAGAGAATTAATAAAAGTACGTTGAGATGGTTTGCTCATGTGGAAAGGATGATAGTCTGTCGGTTAAATGGATGTATAGTGGTAAGTGCGTTGGGAATCGACCGGATGGGAGACAGAAGGAAAAGTGGAATGAGTCAGAAAAGGAATGCTTGGAAGAGAGAAATGTGAGTTTGGCAGAGGCGAGAAGAAAGGTGCATAACAGGAGTGAATGGTGGGTTTTGTGAGGAGGTATGGTTGTAGGCCACCTGGGCCAAGGAATGAAACCCCACATTTGACGCAGAGATCATAGTTGAGCGTCAATCGCGGGTCCGGTGAAGCTCTAGGTGTGAGATTTTCTGACTGCGACGAAAGTTCCACTAATTGGTATAAAGGGCGCAGTAAGGCTGGGTTTCTTTTCTATTGCTTCATATTCTTCTACTATTTTTATGTTTCTGGTATATGTTACGCACCTTGCCTTCAGTCTTGGGGAGATAAGATGGGGTGGTGGTGGTGGTGCGTGTGGTGGTGGTTGCTTCCAGTCTTGGGGAGATAAGATGGGTGTGGTGATGATGATGATGATGATGATGATGATCGATGATGATTGATGATGATGATGGATGATTGATGATAATGATGATGATGATGATGATGATTGATGATGATGATGATGATTGATGATGATGATGATGATGATGATGATGATTGATGATGATGATGATGATGATGAGATGAATGATGATGATGATGATGATGAATGATGATGATGATGATGATGATGATGATGATTGATGATGATGATGATGATTGATGATGATGATTGATGATGATGATGATGATGATGATGAATTGATGATTGATGATGATGATGATTGTTGATGATTATGATGATGATGATGATGATGATGATGATGATGATGATGATGATATGATTTGATTGATGATGATGATGATGATTGATGATGATGATATATATTATATATATATATCATATATATAGTACTATAATATATATATATAGATATATATATATATATATATATAATATATATATATCATATATATATGCAAGTTTCATAAAGTACTTGTACTTGATACCATGTATTGGTACTTGCTACTCTGTACTTGAACAAAATCTAGAGTACTTTGGAACTTGCTACTTTACTTGGAACAATTATAGGGTACTTGTTACTTGAAAAAAATGTGACTTGAAACCCAACCCTGATATAATATATAATATATATATATATTATATATATTATATATATATATAGTATATATATATATATATATATATATTATATTATATTATATATTATATATATTATATATAATATATATAATATATATAATATATATATATATAATATATAAGGGAGATGTTGTTCGTGCATAGTTGTGCCATTGACGACTTATATAATGTCATACTATAATTTTTATGATTTATTGTATTGTAATTGATGTAGTTATTACCAAAACTTAGAAAATTATAAATGTTATAATTATATATTATTTTCCTTTAGTTTTGAGATTTTATATGAGATTATATTTCTATAGATAAGTCGTTGATGTCTTAAGATAATATTAAAATGTAATAGTATTGGTGTTTAAAACATATGTAAAAAGTTATAACATATAGTACCAAACCATTCATACATTTACTCGAAGATTTTGAAGGCCTGGAAATTAGAATTATAAAGATTTTCCAGGTTAGTGAGTCATGATATATTACAGTAATCTCTTTAATCAATTATTGCATAAATTATTAATAATATGTGTTGGGAAAGTAGTAGTAAACTAGAAGTAGTTTATTGATTTCCGATTTCCCGAATGTAATGTCTACTCCCATAGAATATGTCCGTCACAGGAGACGTACCAGTCTTTTATAACCTCCTCTGTATTATAAATTGACAATTGATCTTTCCCTGAGATGAAATAAATAAACCCAGAGATTTGTTGGCTTTGTTTCATCTGTTTAAAAAATTCATCTGCAATTTAATAAAAGTTCTGTTGTTCAACTACTGATTGAAAAAAGCTAAAATAATGAGCAAAATGACTTATCTCAAACTAAGAACCAGATAAGTTTTCTCTCTATCTTTATTAATTTCTTCATATACTTCCTTCTTAACTATTTATTTAAAACTATAAACATTTTCCTATATGGAAGTGGTCTTGGATGAATACTTACTAGTATGTCTGATCGTCAAAATTTTCAAAGTATGAGACGAATATCCCTCCTAGAGTAAATGTTCTTGCCTAAGTGATCTATTGTGTGTATGTATTCTTCGTGTATGAGTACAGACTAATTTAAAAATTTACAAGCTATATAATAAAGTCTTGTGTGATTGAGTTACCCATTGTTAAATCAAAAAGAATTTATACGGTATATATTATACCGTATAAATAAAAATTTTCCTAAAAATATATACTTATGGTATATATATATTCATTGAAAACCACCTGCCTCTGATAGTAATATATATATATATATATATATTATATTATATATATATATATATATATATATATATATATATATATATATATATATATATATATATATATATATATATATATATATATATATATATTATATATATATATATAAGATATATAGTGGAATATGTGTGTATATATATGTACATTGTACATATATATATACCGGTTCCTCCGCTCCAACGAGCTTGTCATGTTCATGACAGGTTGTGGAGTGGCGGAGCTTTGAACCATATTTTACAGATTTTCCTGGTTCCTGATGAGAGAATTTCGCCATTGTCCAATCAGATGCCTATAGCTGGATGTGCGGAATCTTCATCTTATAAATCATAGGACCCAGTGGAAAGAGTAATTATGGTTAAAAATAAAATAAAAAGAATAAGGAAAAAGACTTCCTCATATTGTTTTTATTTTACAAAAATATAATATGCCATGATTTTTAATTAAAGTTTCATAGGTTGCAGAGGTACAGGAGTTTTCAATGAATTAAGTATTATTGATGATCCTTTCTTCTTTATTATGTGGAAAGGAGATCATCCCAATATGCTAAATAATTTATTTTGACAACCACTGAAATACATATTTTGTCCAACTCTTCTAAAGTAAAAATTTAAATTCTATATTAGAATTCAGTACTTGCTTCCCTTTCTTTTATTTCAATAGTTAGTCAGTTTCTCAGAGTTATAGTGGGACCGTTTTAACATTGTGGGTCCACTCTGAGAAAAGTGAGAGAGAGGAAATGAGTTAGTTTACTCTGATTCATTTTGTCTCCTGACTGACTGTTGAAATTAATACCTTAGCATAGAATATATATTTGTGCATTTTTATTTTTATCATAAAATTCTATCATGACTCGATTACTGCCGAATATATTGTACTTTTCAGAATGGATTGGGCTGAAGTAAAAATCTCTGTCGGTTCCCAGAGTACCCGGACTAGTCAACTCCTCAGGATGCCTGTGGTTACGTCAGAAGTGTCTCTTGAAGTTCTTTTGCCTACCAATGGTCTCGGCCCTAATGACACCAAATGTAAGACCATAGTCATATGGTCCCTGACAAGATGGTTAAAAAAATGCAGGATCGGGGCAAAACACTGCAACCATATATGAACGTTGATGATCTGTCCGTGGATGCTATTCCCGGGATCATGACCAAGACTTCTGAGTCCAAGCTACAGTTATATATATGTTCGCCCTCTACAAGATTTACACGCCTTTAACCAAAAGCGTATCCTCCATGAATTGGGTCGTAATGCACAATATCTCCTTGATGATCCTGTATTTTCACCTCAACAAGTACCAATGGCCGAAGAAGAACATTGTCCGAGGAACCGACATAATTGCTTTCCATCATAGAAGAATTCATAAAGGCGGAGTACGTAGAGTCACCCCTCATATCAGATATTTCAATAAGAAGACCCTTAATGACCATTCTTTCGTATACACTAAAAGGATGGATCCAGATTAATGATGCATCTCATTCTCGATTTCATACTGGTCATGATGAATCTCCCACAGAAACTATTCCCGAAGTTCACCCTTATGTACAACCAGTCCCGTAATAAACTTTCTTCCCCTCAAATTATTTCCAATGTAAAAATTATTTTCCTTCAATGAATGTACAGGAACATAGTGGTCCTTACATCCCTTCTCCTCAGTCAAATTATCCACCGAGTGAGTCCCAGTCTGTGCCTTCGTGTCCTCAACATCCTTCTTGTATTTGTCATTCCAATGTATCCCTTGACTATGAGTCTGCTCTGGATCCCAGCGTTAAGGTTGTACTGCGTACAGGCTTACGCTGGATGATGGAGCAAAAGGCTTCTGTACTATTGATGCAGGAGTTCAACGAAGAGAAAGAATCTGCTGTTCGTCTTTCGTCCCTGCCTAAGGCACAGAAATTATAAAATTTGTATATATATAATAATGAAAAAAAATTCATATTGTAGTTTATATTTAAGAGTCCTGGTTGTCCTTCTCTTCGCTGTTCTATGCTCTTGGCCGCCTCTTCACTCCCGTCTTTCTCTGAACGACGTGGAAAATTGAGGTGGGGGTTTAGATTTAGCGGGGGAGGATATAAGGGAGATGTTGTTCGTGCATAGTTGTGCCATTGACGACTGAAGTAACCCGTAGTAACGGTTTTGTAATTTTAAGAATTCTCATTGATCCAGTCTGGACAATACGCTCCAGCCTGGACGATGATTGTATTATATTGTATATTATTGATGTAGTTATTACCAAAACTTAGAAAATTATAAATGTTATAATTATATATATTTTTCCTTTTAGTTTTGAGATTATATGATTAGTAACTGATGTCTTTAATGATAATATTATAAATTAAAACATATGTAAAAAGTTATAACATATAGTACCAAACCATTCATACATTTACTCGAAGATTTTGAAGGCCTGGAAATTAGAATTATATAGATTTTCCAGGTTAGTGAGTCATGATATATTACAGTAATCTCTTTAATCAATTATTGCATAAATTATTAATAATATGTGTTGGGAAAGTAGTAGTAAACTAAACGTTATTGTTTACAGTTTACTATCTTGTTGAACCAGCAACTATTGAAAATTGAACAAACCCCTCTTTGAAATTTACAGGGTGAGTTCAATAAAGTAATTTATAAAATATGAGAAAGTATGCTCTTATAAATGAAAATACAATGTAATAAGTTAAAAGTATTATACTAATTAAAGTTAATGTTTACTTTTGACAGGTCTCTGGTTTAAATCTTTTTTTTTATTTGTTGGGTTCATTCTTCAGTCAATCTCAGCTAAGTATAGTATATTTGTCATAATTGAGTCAATTTCTACTTCCTCCCCATACTTCATTGCACGAATAATATTTGGAATCGATTGGTTTCCACTCTTGAATCTGATCCGGAGTTGTTAAACTCATGTACATAGTCATAATACATTGGATTCTAAGTATAATTCCAATGTATATATTTCATTAAATAATATCATATCGTAAATTCTTATATCTTTTATTATAATATTATTGGGAATGGATTGTGTTATCTTGTAGCTATTCACAAACTTCCCACATGTATATATTTTGAGCTAATTAAGTAAACATAAACTTTTTCTAGTGTGTCAATATCCTTAGATTTTGATTCTCTATTGACCTATCATTATATTATTATTCTTTACTACGGAAAAATATCGAATTAGACACCATTGATAGATAGATCCGGAAACACTCTAGTTAAGTAAACCCTTTAAATGGTATCACAATTGTTTATTCACTTTGGAAAACTCACAATCCTCCTTGAATAGTCACCCAAGTAAGCAGGCCAACGGAGTCCGGAGACAATCTCCCTCCGTTACGGAAAAAGCCTAACCTGCTCCGTAACACCTCTGATGGTGTCAGTTGGTTGCCTGTGCTTACTAGACATTCAAACCACATCTATCGAACATCACTTTAATACTATCTACTTCTTATTATATCTTTTGACCTCCGAATTATTCAATCTTCTTCGATCATCGTCTCTACGAGAAAGAGTGGAGAGAGACACCTTCCAGTCGGGTACACTAGTATATAACCAGCGTGGTCTCCTTCTCCGCTACATATATTATATATATATTATATATATTATATATATATTATATTTATATATTATATATATATAATATTATAATTATATTATATATATATATATAATATATATATATTATATATAAATATATATATACTGATTATTAATATATATAATATATATATTATATATATATATATATATATATAGTATATATATATTATATTATATATATATAATATATATAATATATATATATATATATTATATATGTATACACAGTATACATATTATAATGGGTCAAAAATTCTTTCATGACTTTTCTGTTGTTCAGAATACATTCTTGTTGATTTAATTGACTAAACAGTAGATTCTATAACAAGCATTTAATTTGTGCAAGATAGGTATGATATTGAGTTTTCACAAGTCAAATGTCGGTATAATCATTGAGAATATGCGAAAAAAAAAAATGTCAAATGTTTTTAAACATCAACTTTTGTCAGGATAGAAATCTTTCAAAAAAAAAAAGAGGAATTCATCATTCTTAAGCCAAAAACTATTTAACTAGTTTCATTCTTTTGACAGTGTTCTTCATCTTTCTTTAAGCGACCTCTGACGAAGTCTGGAGGTAGCATTCCACAATTTCATCATTACTTTAAAAATTATTGATTAATTGATTTTATGGGTTTATGTAATACATAACTGATAATGATATAAAGATTAAAGTTATTTAAGGAGTGGGATGATATTGCTAGATAATTTCATTCCATTTAGGTCCGGTTTTGGGAGTGGATAAAATTTGAAGTCTCCACCTACCTACCATAGTGTTGTGTATTGTGCTTTCATTTTCTGGGTGTGTTCAATCTTTTGATGAGAATTTTTTTTTTGTTTGGGAGTGTTGGACTAAAAATACACACAATGAAGGTGATTAATATAACCTATTAAGAAGCATAAGTAAAACACAACAATAAAAAAAAAACATTTCCCCACTGATATTCCTTCCTAAAACAAAGAAAGTTTTGATCAAATATATATTTCCCCGTTTTTTTTATTATTTATTCCTTGTTTAAAATAATTAATAAGAGTTATATAATTAATCAAAGTGTTAAATTACTCATGGGTATAGATATTAACATCTAAAAATAGAGAATTAGCCCGGGATAGCCGAGATAGCGGATACCGGATATCCGCTGGAATTAAAACCGGATACTCATAAGTATCTGATATACAAAGTCTGTTTAAAGAATAAAGTTATATAAATTTTTTTTGTATATTATATTTAGTTAATTTGAAATATTGTAAGGTATTTGTCTATATATATATATATATATTATACAGATAAACACCACCGCTCACGGGCAGAGCCCTAATATAGGAGGGGGTGTACGCGATTAACGTCCGAGCAGGACGAAGCAAAGCCAAAAGAGAGAATTTCTCACATTCTCCCACCCGACCAGTTTCGAACCTGGGACCCTCACTTTGTTTGGCGAGTGCTCTACCACTGAGCTACCGGGGGCTTTTTAAATAAATAAATATAAAATACTAAAAAAACATGTTTCTTAAAACAATTAAAAATTAGTATAAAAAATTAGGCGTTACTCCTTTAAAAGGATGTTTACATAAAAAGTAGATATGCGCAAAACCCTACGCGTGGAACCCTGCAGTGTCACGTGTTAGCTAAAATTCCAATAGAAGGAGCGCAAGAGTTGCCAAAAGCTGCTTTTTTTTCATGCTCCAGAAAATATTTTAAATTTTTTTTTTTAAGGGGCTCGAGCCGACGGTGGGACAGAGGGGGGGACGAAGTATATGTATTTTTATGTGTATATATGGGAACTTTTCCTTTAAAAGGATGTTAACCGATATATATCAAACGAACTATGTATCGATTTTTTTTCGATTATTCCAAGGCAATAGAAATATCTTACTACTGCTCACGAGACTGTTATATCTTCTCATCCAAATACTGAGGTCCTTTATTTGGGGGATTTCAATGTACGCAACACTGAATGGTTGGGGTCCTCTCATACTGATTTAGGTGGGGAGGAGGCCAAATCATTCAGCATTCTCAACGACCTGGAGCAACTAATTAAAGAACTCACACACATTCCGGATCGTCCCAACCAATTCTTGAACACACTTGACCTATGTTTCACCACTAGTCCTCTCTATAAATACACCACCTTCGCTCCTATGGGTAAATCTGACCACAACTTATAACTCTTAATTTTAATACTTTCTCTCAACAGCATTCATCCTGCCTACGCGTTTTTCTGGCATTTAATCGGGCCGATTGGGGCCTTTGCGTTGCTTCTACGCTAACTATAATTGAATGACTGCTTTTGACGTCGGATGACCGCTTCGGTTTTCTGCCGATAAGGTGGGAGCTGTAATCGTTGATGGGTTGAGCAGGTTCATTCCTTTTTTCGACTAAATCTTTCTTCCTCATATCCATGGTTCGATCGTGCATGTTCTCTGGCCATTCAGGCTAAAGACAGTGCGTATCGGGAGTGGAAAAAAATTCTCGTTCCTCTATCACTCTCGCTAATTTTCATTTAGCTAAATCGTTTCAGGTGGGATACTCTTCGACGTGCAAAGCGGGCTTTCATCAACGAAAGTGCAGATACCTCCTAGGTTCTCCTACTGAAAAATCTTCTTTCTGGGCTCTTGCAAAAAAAACATCTCTAACAACTTCTTGTAAATCTGCTTTCCTCCTCTTATTCGATCTGATGGTTCTGTTGCTAATTCTCCGACTGAAAAGGCCAATTCTCTTTGGTCTCCATATTTCCTCTAACTCAACCCCTGGAGACGATTCTGGCATTCCTCCTCTTCTCCTCTCAGGTGTCCTATGCTTATTGCTGTGATTATCATTTGATCGTAGGCATAACTTCCTGAAACTATGAACGTTGGAAGGCGGGTGGAACGGGATGGCGTTCCTCCCGATTTTTGATGGGAAGTGTGCTTTCCGTGATGACCCCGACCCTCGTTTCAACTATTATTCTCTAGTCTCAACTAACACTTTCCCTCGTGTTGGAAGCGCGCTCTCACGTCCAGCCGATTCCGAAAAAAGAAGCCGTTTTGATCCTTCTAACTATCGCCCTATAGCTCTCACTTGTATTCTATCTTAGATCTTTGAAGCCCTTCTCAACTCTCATTCTTAGATCATCTGGAATCTCATTCACTTCTTTCCGATCCCCAGTACGGCTTTCGGCGTTCGGGGTCTACTGGTGAAATAAAATTTCCTATTCTTTTTATGTTTGATTTCCATCCTTAGGAACCACAGGAGCTTGCGTCGGTTGGCGCCTTGACATATCCAAAGCATTTGACCGGGGGTATGCACGCGTCACTGCTCTCCAAGCTTCCCTCCTTTGGGGTTCCTCCTTCTCTTTTGCTTACTTATTTCTAGTTTTCTCTCAAATCGCTGTTGTTGACGTGGCTTGCGACTTCTTCTTCTTTTTCTGTTAATTGTGGTGTTCCTTAGGGTTCTGTTTCCTTATCTCCTACTTTATTCTTATTTTTCATTAATGATCTTCTCA
>JABUQX010016344.1:55000-67951 GCA_015478945.1 Trachelipus rathkii | reverse complement strand
GCCGTGTAGTATCTCGATGTAAAATCGCGGTGAAACTCGGATTTACCCTTTCATATCTAACTCATATCAATATATGACGTTAAATATCTTCAACATCCCAAAGGTCACCAGCCCCAACAAAACTGGAAAATATTGCCGTAGTATAAACAACGAAACTGGTATACATCTTTCTTAGATGTATCCTCGAACAGAAAAACAA
Organism: Trachelipus rathkii; assembly: GCA_015478945.1. Taxonomy (NCBI): domain Eukaryota; kingdom Metazoa; phylum Arthropoda; class Malacostraca; order Isopoda; family Trachelipodidae; genus Trachelipus; species Trachelipus rathkii. Next base: position 67,752 of record JABUQX010016344.1, on the reverse strand, counting down.
AAAAAAAAAAAAAAAAATTTAAAAAAAAATTAAAAAAAATTAAAAAAAAATTTTTTTTTTTAAATTATCAAATTAAAAATTTTTTTTAAAAAATTATAAAAAAAGTTTTAAAAAAAAAAAAAATTAAAAATTTAAAATTTTTTAAAAAATTTAAAAAAAAAAAATTTGATAATAAAATAAAAATTAATTTTTTCTGTATTCTTTTTAAGTTGACAAACTTAAAAAATTACGTTTTTTATATAAATCAAACACCCTCTAGAGCCTTGCAGCCTACTGGACCATTTGTATTTCATCCTTCCCCTCCCTCCCCACTTCCTCCACCTCACGCCCCTCCCCATCTATATTCTATGATGTAACAACATTGAGTGCAAAACGAAACCTAATTATTTTTTTTTTTTTTTTTTTTTTTTTTTTTTTTTTTTTTTTGTTTTTTTTTTTTTTTTTTTTTTTTTTTTTTTTTTTTTTTTTTTTTTTTTTTTTTTTTTTTTTTTTGTTTTTTTTTTTTTTTTTTTTTTTTTTGTTTTTTTTTTTTTTTTTTTTTTTGTTTTTTTTTTTTTTTCACTTCTCTACATATCACTATATTTTTTACATTAACATGTAATACTAACAAAATTTTATCATAACCTTGTCTAAATATCATTCCTGATCATTGAATATATGCTAACGTAACAAAGTTTTCACCATCAATTAAAGCAAAACATAGCATCACCTGAACTACGAATATAACTTACATTCACAAACCTAACACACATAACTTAAACATGAATAAACAGTTAACATAACAAGCTTCATACTTAACAACAGTAAAGAACTAACAGTGAGCGCAGAACGTACCAACTTACACTTTTTTTAAGATATCACTATTTTTTTACATTAAACATAGCAAACTATTTAACAAAAAAATTATTCACAAACCTGTGTAAGTATCTTACTATCAATGAATATGATGCTAAACGTAACAAAGGTTTCATATTAATAAAACTTACTTAGCATCAATGAACTACGAATATAATGTAAACTCACAATCCTAACACATCTAATACACGAAGAATAAGCAATCAACATTAACAAAGTTCAATACTAACAACTGTGGACATTAACTAACATTGCATTACAATACTAACTTGTATTCACCACTGTTCCAAACATATCTCTAACTATCATTATTATTGCACAAACTATTAGTAACATTTAACAAAAATTTTATCACAATCTGTGTAATTGATATACTGGCCAACGAAAATGACCTAACGCAGCCAAAGATTTTCACCAGTCAATAAAGCTAACATATTCATAACCTGAACTAAGAATTATAATGTATAACATCAAATCGAACATACCCTATGCCTGAATAAATCACTAAAAATTAACAAAGTCCCACACTTAACAAACAGTAAAGTAAACTAGCATAGCGCTCGAAAACGTAACCTATTCACAGACTCTTTTTCAAGCATATATCTAACATTTCAATGTTAATTTTAAGATTAACATGTAAAATTTAACAAAAAAAATATATCATAACCGTTGTCTAATTATTTCATACTAACCCTCGAAATAAGTGCTGAACATAAACAAAGTTTTCACATCAATAAAAGCTAACATAACATAACACGAACTAAGAATATAATGTATGACATCAACCCTTAACATACTTTAAACACGAATAAACAACTAACAATAACAAAGTTCAATACTTAACAACAGTAAAGAACTAGCCAAAACATATAGAAACGTAGCCTTCACATTCTTTTTTTCTTTTTGTTTTTAAAAACTTTTAATTTATTTAAAAAATATTTCTTTAAAACCTTTTGTTTTAAAAAACTTTTAGCTATTTTTAAATTTTATTTCATTTAAAAAAACTTTTTAGTTTTGTTAAAAAAAAACTTTAATTTATTTCTTTAAAAACTTTTTGTTTTTACTAAAATGTTTATTCTTTTTATTTTTATAACGTAAAAAAAAATTTACATTTAACATACCCTTAAAACGGTAAATCACGAACAGTTAAATCAAACCACCCCTACGCTCTCCCCCTACCCGTCTCCACCCTGAGGATCTATGCGGGTATTGATCTATTGAGCTGTTGACTCCAGTTCATATTCGAGTATTCATTTGGATAAAACATAAGACAAATGATCCGTTCTTTTATACTAATCCCTCACATATTTGCCGGCCAAGACAGTATACCCGTCGTTAAAGCTAACATTAACATAACCTTGATGTAAGAAATAAATGTATGACATCAACCTAACATACCTTAAAACACGAATTAAACAACTAACATTTAACAAAGTTCAATACTTAACAAACAGTAAGTAACTAGCAAAACATATAGAACGTAGCCTTTCACATCTTTTGTTTCTTTTTGTTTTAAAAAACTTTTATTATTTTCTTATTTCTTTAAAACCTTTTGTTTTAAAAAACTTTTAGCTATTAATTTTATTTCTTTTAAAACTTTTTAGTTTTGTTTTTTAAAAAAAAAAAAACTTTTAAACTTTATTTCTTTAAAACTTTTTGGTTTTTACTAAAAAATTTTATTCATTTTAGTTTATAACGTTAAAAAAATTTACATTTTTACATAAACTAAAACAGTCTAAAACAGTAATAAATCAAAGTTTTCACATTCAAAAAAAGTCTAACATAAACATAACCTGATGCAAATATAAATGTATAAACATCAAAACCTAACCAACAATACCATACTTGCAACGGAAAGTAACTGACGTTGCTTACAGCCCGTACCATATTCACACTTTTTTCAAACAGATCTCTAACATATCACTATTATTTTCCATTAACATAGTAACATTTAACAAAAGATATATCACAACATTGGGTAACAAAATATATGCTGACTACCAAAGTTTTTCACATCAATAAAGCTAACATATCATATCCGAACTAGAATAATTAACGCACAATGACAAAACCTAACAAACCTTATGATCGAATTAACATTAACAAATTTCATACTTAACAACACTAAATAACTAACAATCATACAGACGAACTGTACGAAGCTGATGTGGTGCCTGTTTCACTAGAGTTATCAAATACAAGTCGAGAAATAGAAATTGTTCAAACTCCCCCCACTTTTCGAAATATTACGCAATACCTATATTCTTGTTTGGTTCGTTTTCGAAACATAAGCTATACATTGATTCTTGTTTGATTTCGTACCTCTAACATATTAACGTTTAATTACTTACACTGACACAGTAACATTTTAGCAAAAATTTATCACAACATTTGTTAATTATCATGCAGAGCAGCGAAAGTATGCTAACCGTAACAAAGTTCCCACATCAATAAAACTACATAGCAACATATAAACTAAGAAAATAATGCACAAAGACAAAACCTAATCACAAACTTACACACAAATAAACTGTTAAACCATTAACAAAGTTCCACACTAAACCAGTAAATAACACTAACATGGTATGCAAACGTAACTTATTCCATACTTTTTCAAGCATAAACTCTAACATTATTAACGTTAATCTTTACACTAACACAGTCAACATTAGCTAAAAATTTATCACAACATGCCGTTAATATCATACAGACAGCGAAGTATGCTAACAGTAACCATAAAGTTTCCCCACAGTAATAAAGATACTTAGCATCATTCTAAACTAGAATATAATTACACAATAACCAAACCTAATCACCATTCTTAAAACAGGAATAAACTGTAAACTGTTAACAAAGTTCTACACTTAACAACAGCTAAGTAACAACATAGCACACAATTGACGTTATCCTATTCACACTTTATACAAGCAACATCTTAACATATTAGCGTTAATCTTACACTAACACAGTAACATTTAGCAAAAATTTCTCACAACAGTGGTTAATTATTATACTGAGCAGTGAAAGTATGCTAACGTAAACAAGTTTTCACAATTATTAAAGATTACTTAGCATCATCTAAACTAGAATATAATACACCAAAACAAACCTAGACACATCTTAAACAACAAATTAAACTGTTAACATTAACAAAGTTTCCACACTTAAACACCAGTAAAAGCAACTAACCGATGGTATGCAAAACGTGAAACCTATTCTACTTTTTCAAGCATATCCTACATTATTAACGTCATCTTACACTGACAACAATAAACATTTAAACTAAAATTCTCACAACATTGGGTAATTTATCATACTAATCAACGAAAATATACTCTAACATAATAAGGTTACCACATCAATAAAGGCATCAATAAAGCTAACATGAACTAAGAAAATAAGGCACAAAGACAAACCCTAACACAACTTCCACACGAATAAACTGTTAACATTACAAAGTTACAAAAAGAAGTTCTTTATATACTAACCACCGAATATTATGCTAACAAACCAATTTTTTCACATTAATTTAAGCTAAACATAGCATTCATATAAACTAAGGAAAATAAGGTACAACGACAACCTAACACAACTTACGCATGAATAAAACAGTTAACATTAACAAAGTCCCAAGCTTAACACCAGTAAAGTAACTAACTTACATACAAAACGTAACCTATTCAAACTTTTTCCAAGCATATCTCTAACATATTAACGTTAATCTTACATTTACACAGTAACATTTATCAAAAAATGTGTCAAAACCATACCTAACCCATCATAATACCTAACGAGTAAATACGAATAAAGTAAAGTTTTTTTATCTCTTTTTGGACTCCGCCTCCTTTCAGAAAATACCCAACTCTAAACATGAAAAATAATTTTACGCTTTAACTATTATAAAGTGATGCATTACTTATTATATTTGACCCTCTGCAGGAATACAAGCACATTACAGTCGCCATTCGGTTAATTCGATTAAATATAAATTTACACAACGTTGGGAAATAACGAAAACTCCTCGTGAAATTATCAACAACAAACGTAGAAGATGCAGGGAGATGTCGTCGTATCAACACAGCGAAAAACTAGCATACTGAAGAAAATAGTGTAAAAACATCCCTTAAATGTAATGAAAATTCTTTCTTTCAACCAATCAGAAGAAAGTAAACAATAACACGACTACGAATTGAAACATATCATTCAAAAGGTTATAGATTCTCGTCGGATCAACAACAAACAACAACAAACAACAACAACTAACAACAACAACATACAATAACGTAGTACAAGATTAATTCTTTGCGATAACTAACCAACGAATATATGCTAACGTAACATTGTTTTCAATTAATAAAGCTAACATAGCATTACCAAGCTAAGAAAAAATGTACAACGACAAATCTAACACAACTTAAGCACGAATAAACTGTAACAGTAACAAAGTTCCACACTTAACACCTGTAAAGTAACAACTGACATTGCATACAAAACGTAACCTATTCAAACTTTTACCAAACATATCTCTAACAATAAACTTAATTTACATTAGACACAGCAATATTGTCAAGAATTTATCATAACCGTCAATTATCATACAGAGCATGAAAGTATGCTAAACGTAAACAAAGTTTCACATTAATTAAAGCTTAACATAACATAACCTAAACAAGAATATATGTACAACGACAAACCCAACACCACCATTACGCACGAATTAAACCACTTAACATTAAAACAAAACTTTCTGCACTAAACAACAGTAAAGTACCATAACACTTCGTACAAAGCGTAACCTATTTCACACTTTTTCAATCATTCTCTAGACCATTCAATCTTCAATATTACATTAACCGTAATATATTTAACAAAAGTTTAGCTAAACCTGTCTAATCATCATATACAAAGAATATAAAGCTGACGTAACAAATGTTTTACATCAACTTCGTACATTAACAAAAATTCATCATAAACCTCGTCTAAAATATCATAATCCCTACGAATAATTGCAAACATAACAAAAATATTCCAAACAATAACAAAAAAAATAACAAAAATTTTATCCTAACATAACATAAAAAAATTCTTCGAGTAAAATATCACAGTAAAACGTAATAATTTACTGATTTAAAAAGCAGTAAATCAGTAATCAGTAATCAAACTGCCCTCCCCAAAATAATTTTTACCCCATTTTTTGTTTTTTTTTTTTTTTTTACAATTAATTGACTTTAAGAGTAGTGAATTGTGTCAAATATATTCACAATTTTAATTATCCTTAAAATATTCATAAAAAATGCAATGATAATGTTTTCACTACGTGTAGGCCCGTTTTAATTTTTGACACCTGAAGATGCTTCCTTGAATAAAATCTAATTTTCAGCTTTGCCAATTTTTGATTAAAAGATCTGTTACAATTGAATCACTTTTTCATTGTTTTTTTCCGTTTTTTTCTAACAAACAATATATATATATATATATATATATATACTATATAGTATAATATATATATATATCATATTATATATATATATAATAATATATATATATATTATATACTATAAAAATAAGATATATATATATATATATGGTATTGTTCTATATTTGAATATCAGTTCATATTTTCATGAAAAAAAATTATCAAGTTCAAAAAATTCTAAGTCAGAAGCGTTAATTAAGTTTAAGTTTTTAAGAAAATTCTTTAGAGGCAAGCTTCTGGCAAGCTTGCCAGTTGCCACTAAAGAATTTTCTTAAAAAACTTAAACTATTTATACCTTTGTATTATTTTTTTATAAACTAAACAGATTTTGAACCTAGTAAAATGTTTTTCAGGAAAATATTGAAACTGCATTCAAATATAGAACCTTTCCCATCTATATACTATATATATTAATAATATATATATAGATATATATATATATAATATATATTATATATATTATATATATAAATATACTATTATTTAGACTTTTCAAAATTATATATATATAATATATAATATAATATATATATATATATATATAGAAGAGAGAGAGAAGAGAGAGAGAGCAGAGATATACTCCCCGCAGACATAAATTCCAAACACTATTATGATTTTTGTTAATGTGTGTAAACAATTTATAGAATAAGATTCATCGCGGTCGTTTTGCACGAAACCGTTCTTAAAATGCGTAAGAATTTGTCTTATCGAGCGTAAGACAAAATCCTAAAACGAAAACGGCTTTAAATGCATCATTAAAATGGAGAATAAAATCAACAATGCACTCAGGTCACTTAAATAATGCTCTGTAAGGCTTCCGACAACCTCCGTGTTTCAGGCTGCAGCCCTTGCATTTTATACGGTCTCACTAAACCCCATAAACTTGATCTCCCCCTTCGACACATTCTCTGTAAGCATTTGGTAATTAGCAATACATTTGGTATTTAGCTAAATTTCTTCTTTCATACATTGAACATCTAACCAATACACTATAAGACTCCTTTGAATTTGTTAACTTCACTACCTCTTGTATTCTTCCGAACTGCCACATGAGCATCCCCATTAGAGAAACTATCAACATTATTACGTACAATCATTTCAGATCTTCCCCAATTACTGATAGTATTAACAAAGCACAATTCACTTTCTCCTTAACTTTACCTCAGACCTATTTTTCTTTTTGATCAGAAATTATACCCCCAAATATATGATTTCTCCACTTGACCCAACTTTCGCATACGCATTCTTATGTTGTTTATGAACAAATATGGTTGAAAAACTGACCCCTTGAATTTAAACCAATTATTGATAAACTCTGAGTTGATAACTTCTTTATTATATTTCAGGAGCTCCTTCAAGCCACCTTGTTCTTAAACTACCTTAACAGTCAACACACCAACATCCGTTTTACTATGGAACGTTTGCAAAATGACTTTTTACCTTTCTTGACATCCTTATTACTCTTAACAATGGTTCCTTCTCCGCCTCTCCATACAGAAAACCTACCACTGCTAACTGGATCTTAATTTTTTCAGTTTTCTCCTTCCAAATACACACTGTCTTCATTACAATGTAGAATTTTCGGTGCCTTTAAACTATGCTCTTCATAGTTGTCTTTCCACCTCGAAATTCAACATCTCTATCATTTTGCCTTTTGTAATCTTTTCCTAACTACGCTATTACAAGCCTAGTTAATAATGACGTTCTTAATAACTACTTCCGCCTAAATTTCCGGTCCCCAACGCCCCCAAACAGCAAATTTATTTTAAGATTCATTTCTGTGGACCAAGTACTACAAAACTAGTCAAAACAATAAGCCACACCCTATCCAAGGCTTATCCTCTTGATCGCTTTATTTTTATTCTAATTAATAAAATAATTCCAGTATTTCAATTTTTCCGCTACAAAGATCCTCTTCCACTACAAATGAGATCAGCAATAGTTTATCTGTACAAGTGCGTGGACTGCATCCTCCGATAAATGAGCCAAAGAGACTCAACTTTTCTTGGGGATCCCAAAACACCAGAGAGTTCCTTAAATAGCTGGTTTACCTCTCACAATCACAACCCCAGAAAATTTCTCCACCCGTAATCATACATTTGAAAAAAAACATCCTATTTTACAAAAAAAAAAATAAATTGTCCCCTGTTCCCTGTCCCCTACCGATTTCCACTCAATAGAAATATGATTTAAAAAAATTTGCAGATTTAAAATTTATATGCCTTAGATAGCCTTTAAAACATGTTTAAATGCGAATTGTTTTCCGAAAAGGAAAAGATCAAAATTTTCAAAAATAAAATAGGAAATTTAATAATAATAATAATAATAATAATAATAATAATAATAATAATAATAATAATAATAATAATAATAATAATAATAATAATAATAATAATAATAATAATAATAATAATAATAATAATAATAATAATAATAATAATAATAATAAAATGTTTAAAAATATAGTTAAAGTAAATAATAATAATAAAAATAAAATTAAAAATATATTTAAAATAATAATAATAATAATAATAATAATAATAATAATAATAATAATAATAATAATAATAATAATAATAATAATAATAATAATAATAATAATAATAATAATGTATGAACTACAAAAAAAAGAGGATAGAAAAACAACGATATAAGAGCATAAAAAACTAAATGATGGAGCTAACTGTAATAAAATAAAATAAAATAAAATAAAATAAACATTTTAAACCTTTAATCAAAGTCGAGATAAACTATGGGTTTTTAAGATATTAAAATGTGGAATAGATGCTTAGGTAGAACTCAAGCATGTCAAAATTAATTAAGCCATGATAATCTTTCAACTTAAATAAAATAAAATCAAAAAATTTTCATAACGATGAAGTGAAGAAATGAAAAATTCTTCGATTCAACAAAAGAAAAAAGAAAAAAAAATTGTTTTTCAAACACTTTTCTTCTTTTCATAACCGTGAATCCTCATGTGTCTTTCCGCGACTTGTTTTTGAGCAAACCTTCTCGAGCAAATTGGACAAACAAAAGGTTTTTCTCCAGTGTGTCTGTATTTGACGTGTGTTTTTACGTTTGTTTTCACGCAGCTTTTATAAGGACAATAAGGACAGTTGTAGGAACGGACTCCGGTGGAGTTGTCGGAACTTATATTGACGTCAGAATTTACATCCGCTTCAGGAATAACATCAATGTAAGGTAATGAAGAAGATTCAGGTATAGCATCAATGAAAGACAGAGTAGAGACTTCGGATATTTCATCAATCTGAAGATATATATATATATATATATATATATATATATATATATATATATGTATATATATAGTATATATATATATATATATATATATATATATTATATTATTATGTTCATATTGTTATATATTATATTATATATATAGTTGGTTAAGGCTGATATATGTTACATAATATATATATATATGTATATGGGCTGGCTACAAGGCTGGCTGTTGTTGGCAGCAGCATAGCAGTTAGCAGCATATATGCTAAGGTACATATATAAATATATTTAGACATATATATATATATATATATATATATATATATATATATATATATATATATATATATATATATATATATATGTTTCCCGGACGAATAGTCGAGGGACATTTGGCTGATGGACATTTGGCTGAACATGAAAATAAATAAACTATGAAACAAAATTATTTTTTAATACAACATTTATTCCTCATATTGCACTGCTTCTTCTGTTCTGTTGACCTTTCTCGGAGCCTTTTATATTTCATTTTAGAAATACACCCACGCATAGTATATATATATATATATATAGAGTATAGCATAGTAGTATATATATATATATATATATATATATTATTAGCAGTTAGCACAATGGCATATAGTATATATATATATATATATATATATATATATATATATATATATATATATATATATATATATATATATATATATATATGATAATAATGTTGTGATAAATTTTATTTAAACAAATAATAAAATAATATGGGTAAGTAAAGAAAGTGTATCCGCCGGGATTCAAACCAACCCCTGTTACAAACATGAACAATTCTTTTAACTATTAGACCGCCCACAACTTCGTTTTTTACCGAACTTTCCTTTAAGCCACATGGACCCTGCTGAGACAATAGCCATGTTTTTTACCGTATCTTTCCCTCGTCCTGTAAAGTATTTAAAATTAATATTGTAGGAAGTACAACTCGGTTTAAATATTACGGGAAGCAAAGAGATTTTCTCCTCAGGGATTCGAACCTATCCTTATTATGAACGAGAAAGATAATAATCTGTCGGCGCAACCAGAGCCCTCTTAACCATTCATTCCGCCCTAGGCAAAAAAAATTCACCTAAAGCATATGTAAAATTATATATATAATATAGGTTACAGCAGCAGCATACAGCATGGCAGCTGGCTGGCTGGCGCAGCAGCAGCATATATATATATATATATATATATATATATATATATATATATATATATATATATATATATATATATTATATATATATATATATATATATTCGTTTTTTCTGTCATTGTCTGCCGCGTTCTAGCCACCTAGGGTCGCCCTCAAATTCTGCCGCCCTAGGCATTTGCCTAGTTTGCCTATCGGTTAAGAGGGCCATGGGCGCAACAATCTATTCGTCTACGAAACCAGAAAATAAAAAAAAATAATAAAAAATTGCTTACAGATGGATAATCTTTCTACATAGAGACATACAGAAAAAAATTGGTTAAAATGTAATTCGTGTAAATATTTCATATGTAAAGTAAATTAGATATGTGTATATCGAGTTGCTTTTAAAGTTAAATGATATTATCAGGGAGTTTAAACCCTATTCTAAAGGCGAATATTTATGAATGAAACACGCTTCAGCTTAGAGTTTAAAAAACAGAACCAAAATAAACTGAGAATAAGAAACTGCTGCAGCGTTAAAACTATTTGGAGATTGGACCATCCAATGTATACACTAGGATTCATTACACAAGAACTGCGTTGTCAAATGCTCGAAATCTGCACATATTTGCAGCGAGTCTTCTTAAGTCTGAGGGTTTTAACGCTTTAAATTACTTTAAATATTATACAGCTGTTTTAAGTGCCTCATAAACTCGATTTCTTCATCCTTTTATTCGTCAAAATCTTCCACACAAATACAACATCTTTAAAACACACTTCGAACCTTGTTGGTATTTTATATACTTGATATTTCCTTTTCTTAATATTTTTCTTGGAATATCACATCATCTTTTTCTTACTAAATAAGCTTCTAAAAGGTTGGATGTTCTAAGACGTCTTCAGAACTTTATCACACAACGACAATTGGTTGCTCTGTATATGATTGTCGTTCTTCCTTATTTGGAGTATGCATTACACATCCGGGTTGGTTTCACTCTTTCTTCTTTTCTTGAGAGGGTAGGTTTTACGGTTATTCTGCTTAACTTTCACCGACTCTTTCCATTATCATTCAGACAGAAGAACTGTTACTTCACTCTCCATGTACTAAGGCCATTACTTATAACAGACACGACTCATTTGAAAGCTAAAATCGCAAACTCGTTCCTTTGAGAAAAGCTCGTGCCACCCAACCTGTCTTTTTCTTCCACAAAATCTCAACCTTTCACTTTCAAACTCTCTGAAACAATATTTAACCTCTAGGTTCATTCTTAGATATAGCTTACTGATAAAGTTTGAAACGATCTTCTATTATCCCTACTTAATTTGACTTTCACCTTTTCAAACTCCATGTATCGGATCATGTGGGCCATTGGCCAGATTCTGAATTGGTTTCCCCATCTCTGGTGGATTGTGAAGTCCTCTGGCTATTTCCCACCATGGGTGAGTATATATATATTATAGTTATATATATATATATATATATATATATATATATATATATATATATATATATATATATATATATATATATATATATATATATATATATATATATATATATAAGAATAATAAAATTTATTATTGTTTTTCTATTATTATTATTATTATTATTTATGAAAATGCACAAGGGAATATTTGACATTTTTTCGAACTTTCTAAACACTAAACTATTTGTCGGGAGTCACTGTCAGAGGCAGAGCCAGTTACATAGTTTGTGAGCTTCGTGGCGGGTCAGTATTTTAACCTCTCTAGTCTACTCAATGACTAAAAAATAAAAGTTATAATAATAAAACATGGATATTTGTTATATTTCATTTTTTTTATATAAAAGGTTTAATTTTAAAATATAAACTAACAAAACTGGTGAGAGATTTGGTGGTGTTTGGAACATAAAAGACTGGCAACATTAGATGATATAATTAATAAGATCATCAAAGGGATATTTCCTAAATGAACATCAGTCAATGATGTTCCTAAACTGCACTTTGTGCATTTCAC
>JABUQX010016344.1:0-52500 GCA_015478945.1 Trachelipus rathkii | reverse complement strand
CAGAGGGTGGTTAGGAGAGTTTGGGAGGCGGAGGGGATAGGAAGGAGAGGAAGGGGGAGACCAAGAAGAAGGTGGATGGATGGAATAAAGGAAATGTTGGAGGAGAGAGGGATGAGGGTGGAAGAAGGTAGGGTGTTGGCGAGAGATAGAATGGAATGGAGGAGGTGGGTGAGGGCGAGATGAAGGAAATATGTATTAGGAAGCTGCACGTACCACTACCCCGCTTTTGCGGGAATAGGCTTGTAAATAATAATAATAATATATATATATATATATATATATATATATATAGCAGTAGTTATATATATATATATATATATGAAGAGTATATATATATATATATATATATATATATATATATATATATATATTATATATATATATATATATATATATATATATATATATATATATATATAGTTTCCGATTGTTCTCGATACTAAATACGAGTATGTAAATAGTTTTCTAAGCAGTTAATTCGGTAGCATGAAACATTTTGACGTGGTGCTTCAAATTGTTTCTGTTTGTAAAAGTCTTTGAACAAACAGAGCAACTGAAGGGTTTCTCGCCCGTGTGTGTTCTCATATGTCTGGCCAGAGAACAATTCTCCTCCGTGAATCTCTTTTGACATACAAGTAGAACAACCGAAGGGTTTCTCTCTTGTGTGTTTGTATTTCATGTGTCTTCTTCGAACGTTGCCTGCATTGAATTGACCTCATGGGACAAAGCGGACATCGATACATAGGCATTCCGTTCGATTCTCGTTGCTCAATTTCTGGAAATTCTAAAGATAAATCTTCATTTGGTACGTCGTGAGTGAGATAAGAATAATCTTCACTTGTCTGTAATATATATATATATATAAGGTAGCAGCATAGCAGTTGGTGCTACATATATATTGCTGTTGTTATTGTTATTGTTGTTGCTAAGGTTGTCGTTATTATACATATGCTGCTGTTGTTACATATATATACATACATGAGCATATATATATACATATATGTTGTTAGCAGCAAGGTTACTATATGTTGGTTGCTATGCATATTATTACATATGGGTTGTATACAGCGTTGCTGGCTACATATGCTAAGTTATTGCTGGTTATGGGTTGTTACATATATTAGTTATTGCTATATATATATTACATATATATACACAATACACTGACATAATGTTCAAATTAAACTTATATATATACATATGCAGTGTTAGTTACATATGTATTGCTGCTGTTATATATATATATATATATATACATATACAGCAGCATATATATATATATAGCGTTATTATATATATATGTTATTGTTATGCTATATATATATACTATGCTATGCAGAAAGAAGATATAGCTATTATTACAGACGCTGGCTGGCGCCGCGCCATGTTGTTGCGAAGAGCAGTTAGCATAGCGCGCGCGTTGGGCTGGCGACAGGCGCGGCGTTATAAAGTTATTATAGCAGCATATATTATGTATATATATATATATATATATATATATATATATATATTATTGAGCATATTATGCTATTGGTTATTATATATATATATATATACAGCAGTGAACAGTTATATATAGCATATATATATATTATATATATATATATTATTATGTATATATTATATATATATATATATATATTATATATATTTATATATTATGTTATGTAAAAATATATATATATATATATATATATATATATATATATATATATATATATATATATATATATATATATATATATATATATATATATATATATATATATATATATATTAGTTGCATATACAAAGGTAAGCACCGTTAACGAGAAAGTTAACGCCGTTAATCCTTAATCGTTAACAAAAAATTAACGGCGCGTTAATAATTAAAGCGTTTATCGGTAAAGAAGAGTTACCGTTAATCGTTAACGTTAACCGACTTCAAAATATGTAGGAATAGCAATAATAATTGTTAATTTTCTTTATTGGCGATTGCAGATATTCAGTAAATTTATTTCAATGGAAAAATTATATATAAGGTTATATGATATATATATATATATATATATATATATATATATATATTATATATATATATATATTATATATATGTTATATATAATATATATATATATATATACATATATATATATATATATATATATATATATATATATACAGTATATATTAAACATTAATAAACGGATAATAAACTGTAAGAATAAACACACTCTAGGAAAAGTAGAGTGGTGAGAATAGGAAATTTGAAAAAAAGTTTATCTGTTATCGAATCGAATCTAATACAATTTAAAACCTGATAAGAAAATATTTTATAAGCTCGTAAATTAAGGTAACGGTTAACGGATGTAGGGGAAAATTTTAACTCGTTTACGTTAATTCATAAATGTAACTCGTTGATAGTCCGTTACTTCTTTCGAAATTAACGAAGTGTTAAAAATTAACGAAAAAGTAAAGAGTTACCAACGGATTAACGCCATCGCCCACCTTGTATATATATATATATATATATATATATAGATATATGTTATTGTTGTTGTTATATAGCATATAGCAGTTAGCAGCAAAGAAATATATATATATATATATATATATATATATATATATATATATATATATATATATATATATATATATATATATATATATATATATATATATATATAGTTCTCACAAAATAATAGTCAAAATAAATTATATTTAAATAAGATTTTAAGTGTTAAGATACTATTTTTCAAAAGTGCTTATAAAATAAATGAGTTAACCTTTTTCATTTAGAGAACACCAAATCAAAGAAAAATAGTTGTAATGATAACACATTTTTTTTGGAATAAAATATGCCTTTACTCTGGCTTGTATTAAATGTTTTCTTGTAATATGTACCAAATAATGTAAATTCTAGTGTAATATGGTATTTTATAGCATTATATATCATATTTTATATCTTATTTATGTAAATAACTTATTTTGGTAAAATTTATAAACTATGATTTTGGCTCTCTCTCTCTCTCTCTCTCTCTCTCTCTCTCTCTCTCTCTCTCTCTCGACTCAAAGGAAAACTTAACTCGGTTGCAAGACAACCAGATGTTTATGTCTAATAAAAATTGTAAAAATATTATTGCGCGTAACTTCAGGTCAGCGACTGGTTTAAATATAATCCGAATGTAAATCTTAAAAAGAACCAAAAATAAAGTTGTTTTTACTCTCCCACTGTAAAGATAATTATAAAGAGTTCTAACGACTTATATGGCTGGTTCATTAGCATCGAAGTACCAATCAAAGCGTAACCATATATCCTCTTGTTGGTGAAGAAGGCGGCTTCAACAGTGAAGAGTGTAATCCCGATTACCTGTAGATACTTGGGCTGCTCAACGTATAAACGAAGCCTAATACGAGGAGCTATCAAAGAACAACCATCAACTACTACCTGTACAGTGGAGAAACAAGCAGAAGAGATAACTATAAGCCCTCTACTACACCAATAAGGACCGCCAGTGGAGTAGGAAGAAGAAGAGATAACTCTTAACACTTCTGCCACTACAGAAATGAACTCTTCCTCTAACACGGAATTGATGAACCCAGAAGTCGAACACCCTCTCAAGACTCAAGAAGTTCTCTCTCTCTCTCTCTCTCTCTCTCTCTCTCTCTCTCTCTCTCTCTCTCTCTCTCTCTCTCTCTCTCTCTCTCTCTCTCTCTCTCTCTCTCTCTCTCTCTCTCTCTCTCTCTCTCTCTCTCTCTCTCTCTCTCTCTCTCTCTCTCTCTCTCTCTCTCTCTCTCTCTCTCTCTCAAGACTCAAAAAGAAGACCACCCTCTCAGGATTCAAGATGTCTACAAACAGAGTAAACCAACAGCGTCTTCCCAAAGAACAGATAGAAGAATCTATCGCGTGGATAAAGATAAAACTTTCAGTGCTCTCTGAGATGTTAGTCCCGGCGTAGTTTCGTGTACTGGAAGCCAGTTTCACTTTGGGAAGATTACTTCGGAGAAGACGAAGTACTTCCACGCTCTCTCCCAGTTGCCAACAGATGTCGTGAACTGTATCTAGTCTTAAGACTTCGATGGTCAAGCTTACACTCCCTTGAAGAACGCAATCATTGATATCTACAAGAAAAGCAGGACGGAGTTATTCAACAAGTTTATGTCCGAACATGCCTACAGTGGCAAGCCTTCCCTTCATCTACGAGAAATGCTTTGTTATGGTATCAAATTGAAAATTGGAGAAGACATAATTCCGATGAAGTTCTTGAAGACCCTCCCAACAAACATTCGACCAACAATGGCTTCGCAGATAGCACTTACCCTTGAACAGCTTGGAGAGCTAGCCAATGATCTAGCCGTCTTGGTATCGTCCACTTCTGCCATGGCAGTGTTAACGGCTACGACTACACAAACAACTACATCAGCTGCAGCAACAACAACAACGGCAACAGGAATACCTGCAAAACTTCGTCCATATAGTCAAAATCAAAGATCTCACGTCTGCGGTGCTCATATTTACTTCACCCAACAGGAAAGAACATGCAGGCAATGGTGCAAGTGGTCTGGTAAAATTAATGTTCAGGTGCAGCCCTCGTTTCGACCCTCTTCTAGAGCTTCTTCTCCTGCCCCAACGGAAAACTAGAAGAGCGAGTTGATTGCTGCTCTATAATCAGTTCGCAACTTACTATCAATGTCACAATATTCGGCGCAGATACTCTCTTCCTCTTAGACATCGGCGCTTTCATTTCAAGTCTACCTTCTTCGATGGTAAACAACTTGTCCCTATTTGCAACTATTGTCAATTCTTCCGCAGCCAATTTCTCGAATATCATGTGTTATTGTGAAATAGCGACATATATAACGACCAAAAGCTTCGTTGAGAACATAATTAGACTTTCATAGCAGCTAATATCGCAATGCCAATATTGAGTATGGATTTTCTATACCATTACAACTTAATCATCGATTGTGGGAAGGGAACTCTACAAGACACTAATACGCCTTTTCTGGCACCTCTTCAAGTCTCTTCCAAAGAAGTTCCTTACTTACAAACCAACCTTAACATTGAAGACTCTAACATCTCATCTTTGCTTCAAGAGTTTCCTTTGTTAACTTCACCCAATGACTTGACGAACATCAAATTTATTCCAAAAGAACTTGTTCACTACATAGATACGGTGATTCCCTTCAGTGTTTGCAAAACCTCGCTGTCTTCCCAAATGTAATTAAAAGTAGCAAAATCAGAATTCGACACTATCTTGAAGAATGGAATCATCAGACCTTCCGAGTCTTCTTGGGCTTCTCCGCTCCACTTGGTGCCAAAGGAAACCTCAGGAACTTGAAGACCTTGTGGTGATTACAGATCTTTGAATGCGATGGATATCCACTTCCCAACATTCAAAGTCTCTTACAACTTCTACATGGATCCGAAATCTTCAGCAAAATAGACCTTCAGAGAGCATACCATCAAATTCCAATACGACCGGAGGATATTGAAAAGACTACCATTACAACTCCTTTCGGCCTGTTTGAATATGTTTCTATGCCGTTTGATTTGAAAAATGCTGGCCCTAAGTTTCAACACATAATGAACTCCATTTTTCGATATCTCCCATTTATTTACGTCTACCTTGATGACTTGGTAATTTTTTCAACTCTAGAAAAGTATGAAGAACATCCTAGGTCAGATTTCAAGCTTCTTCCAAGAAAATTCTTTCAAAATCTCATTAGAAATGTGCGAATTTTTCAAGTTATCTCTCAACTATTTAAGATACCATATTTCTTCATATGGAATTTCTCCTCCTTCAGAAAAGAAGTCCGAAATTTCCAAGTACCCTCTTCCTCGAGATTCAACAGCTCTTAGAAGATTCCTGGGAATGATCGGATACTATCGCCGTTTCATCCCTTGTTTTGCAAAACTCGTCTTTCCCTTATCAGAAAAAGCAAAACATCATCCAAAAGATGTCTATTACCTGACCACAGAAGAAAAAGAAGCCTTCATTGAAATCGAGAATCAACTCCAAAACGTCACAACCCTCCCATTTTCTTTACCGGATGTAACCATCTTCAACTTGTAACGGATAGTAGCCAGACTTCTATAGGAGCAGCCCTTTATCAGATGGTTGATGGACAGCCAGTACCTATAGATTTCTACAGCAAAAAGCTATCAGAACAGCAACGCACATAGTCAGCTTTCGACCGTGAACTTCTAGCAGCCTACTATTATGTTCTTCATTTCAAGCATATTATGGAAAGAAGGAATGTCATCTTCTGCACTGATCACAAACTTCTCGTTTCAGCTCTCTACAGAAGGGATAAAGCAAAAAGCGATCGGCAACAACGTTATCTTCCTGCAACATCGTGGCCGATGCTTTTACCCGGATATTCTTGGTAACAGTAGATTCCATCGATTTACCTTTTACCGCTATTGCTCGTCTCATCCTGGAGTTAAGGCTTCTCTGCGTCTTATAAAGCTATGTATTTCTGGCAAAACATGGATCGTGACGTCAAGAGTTTTGATTCGCTCCTGTCAACAGTGCCAAATATAAAAAAAATTCAAGGTCATACTAGAGACCTATTGCTCCCATGGAAATCCCGTCACAGAGATTTGAAACAGTGCATATCGACATCGTGCTACCATTACCTCCATCCTCCTTTACCGATACTTCAGCTCTTGTCTTCAAATATCTTCTCACCTGCATCGACAAGAACACTAAGTGACCAGAAGCAATTCCTCTAGTGAATACGACTTCAAAATCTGTCGCATTTGACTTCATTCAATGGATATCAAGATTTGGAATTCCTCTCTATTTAATCTCAGATAGAGGACCACAGTTTGAAGGAGAATTTTTCACCAAACTATCTGATTGAATTTGACATACTCCGGACAAGCGCTTACCTCCCTTCATTAAATAGTCAAATCGAAAGATTTCATCGATCGCTGAAGAGTGCTATCATGGAGCGGAACCCTTTCCAGTCAGTCATGCTAAGACTTTGCTGCATTTTTGATGACTCAGGATTCTCCCCTTTTCAAGCAGTAACCGGAAAAAACACCTCTTTGCCCTATAGAACTTCTTCAAGCACCTAAAAACAGATTCTTACAACGACTTTATGAGAAAATTTATGGTTCACATAAAGCAACTGGATTTTCGATAGCTACCAACTCTTCATCTCTCCAGCGCTTCATCATGCACTCCTGCCGAACTTCAAACCTGTACCCATGTATTTCTTCGAGTCGATCGCATTTGGAAGAGTCTTGAAGCACCTTATATTATATATTATATATATTATATATTATATATATATAATATATATATATATATATATATATATATAATATATATTTTATATATATATATATATATATATGTTCTTCAAAGGATGGATCGATGCTACAAGATACAACTTCCTGATGGAAGGGCGGATGTCGTTTCGATTAGTCGTTTGAAGCTTACCGTGCTCCCTTCGACTTCTCAGATGGTTCCTTAACCGACTGATAATTCGCCTTCATACATGATTCCTCAACCTGCTGGTAATTCGTCTTCGCATATGGTTTCTCAGCCAGCTGGTAATTCGCATTCGAAGATGGTTCAACAACCAGCTGGCAATTCGCCTTCGCAGATGGATAATCAGCCGGCTGGTAATTCACCACCACAGATGGTTTCCCAATCGGTTGCTGATTCTCCTTCAAAGACCGTCACTCCATCTACTAGATAGCAGGAACAATCTTTAGTGTCTAGACGCAACTCAGTGCGTAGGGTGCGTTTTTAATATACTCGGTGAATAAAGTGCAGAAAAATTAATTTAGTGTAAAAATAAGCTCCACTTTTAGGGGGCGAAATGATATGTAGTGCTCATAATATAATATTGTCAAAATAAATTATATTTAAATAATATTTTAAGTGTTTAGATAATATTTTTTAAAAGTGCTTATAAAATAAATGAATTAGTCTTTTTCATATAGAGAAGACCAGATCAAAGAAAAAGAGTTGTGGGGATACTTTTTTGGAATAAAAAAATGCATTTACTTTGACTTGTATTAAGTATATTTTCTTATTGTAATATGTACAAAATAATGTAAATTCTAGTGTAATATGATATTTAATAGGATTCCATATATTTTATATCTTATTTATGCAAATAACTAACATAAATACCTTATAATAAGAAAAAGGGTTGTAGGGATAACACTTTAATTGGAATAAAAAATGCATATACTTTGACTTGTATTAAGTATGTTTTCTTATTGTAATATGTAACAAATAATGTAAATTCTAGTGTAATATGATATTTTATAGCATTTCATAAATTTTATATATATCTTATTTATGTAAATAACTCTTATTTTGATAAAATTTATAAACTATAATTTTAACGCTATTTTTTGCTATCTCTCTCTCTCTCTCTCTCTCTCCTTCTCTCTAATTTTGACTCTATTTTTTGCTCTCTCTCTCTCTCTCGACTCAGATGAAAACTTAACTCGGTTGGAAGGCAGCGAGATGTTTATGCATAATAAAAATTGTAAAAATATTATCGCGCGAACTTTAAGTCAACGACTGGTTTGAATATAACTCGAGTGTAAATCTTAATAAAGAACCAAAAATAAAGTTGTTTATACTCTCCCACTATAAAGATAATTATAAAAAAGAGTTCTAACGACTTATATGGCTGGTTCATTAGCATCGAAATAACAATCAAAGCGTAACCATACAGCTCTTGTGTGAAGAACAGGCGGTTTCAACAAGTGAAAGGTGTAATCCCGAGTACTGTAGATATCTTTCAACGTATAAACGAAGCCTAATACGAGGAGCTATCAAAGAACAACCATCAACTACTACCTGTGCAGTGGAGGAACAAGCAGAAGAAAAAAACTACAAGCTCTCTACTACAGTCTACACCAACAAGACCTGCCAGTGGGGAAGAAGAGATAACTCCCAACACTCCTTCCACTACAAAATTGGCCTCTTCGCTCTAACTATATAAATATATTATATATACTATATATATAACTTATTATATATATATTATATATATATATATCTATATATATATATATATAATATATATTATTATATATATAATATATATATATATATGATATATATATATGATAATATATAATATAATATATATATATATATTATAGGAAGTTGCCAAAATTTTAGCAACCAACTAATTCTTTGCTTGGTCATAAGAGCTAGCTGCCGGTTCAGTTCTACGTTTAATCATACAGGAAAAGAGTTAACTACCGGTTACCTTTCCGGAAAAGTTTTAGCTTCCAGTTCGCCGCAACGGCTTCGAACCGTCCCCACTACCGGTTCTCCGCACCGGCTTCGAACCGTCTCCAGCTCACCACTGTATATAAACACATCGAACTGAATAATAAAATCGAAATTTTTTACTCGCAATTTGTTTTCGCTCATACGTCCATCGATTATCAAAAAATGATGGTTGCTAAAAGTACATTTTGAAGGTTGCTAAACGTACATTTTGAAAGTTGCCAAAGGTAAAACATAAGAATTGGTAAAAGTACATTATGAGAGTTGCTTAAAGTACATTATGAAGGTTACAAAAAGTACATTGTGAAGGTTGCTAAGAATAACAAGTATATAACGAAAAGGTTTATTTTTCCCTCTTAGGAACCCTTTTATAAGAGCGCTTAAAACTCACTCATTGACCTATTCAATTAAAGTTTACGTGGCGTCAGAAACGCTGAGTTTTAAGACCCCTTATTATATTTATTATTATTATTATTATTATTATTATTATTATTATTATTATTATTATTATTATTATTATTATTATTATTATTATTATTATTTCAAGGATTCCAAATAAAACACAATGAAGCGAATATATTATATTAATAAAGGTCGAACAGCTTTCAGTATTCGAAATAAATAATGTAGTTCCACAAAACAAACGAAATTAATTACCACAATAATGTTGAAAAATCAAATCAAAACAACGGAACCTTCTAAAAGAATAAATAAAGTAATATGATTACAGAAAGTTTGAATCCTTGTAAAATATAAAAATGGGATTTACAGTCGTCCAAGTAAATTCGGTTAGACGAGTTGCCAGTCAGCATATTCGTAACTGAAAAAATTCAGCCAATTAAAAAAATTTTCTGTAAATAACTCTCTCTCTCTCAATTATATATATATATATATATCTCTCTCTCTCTCTCTCTCTCTCTCTCTCAATTATATTTTTGCATATTATATATTTATACTTTTTTTATGTATATATTACAGACTTAATAATGGAAATCTAATGTAATATATATATTAATATATATCTATATATATATATGTAAGGATATATATATATAATATATATATATATATATATATATATATATATATATATATATAATAGAGAAGAGAGAGAGAGAGGAGAGATTTCATAGTCAGAAATGATTCTAACTTGAATTTTTTTTTAATTGCGAATGTACTAACCGGTAACTCGTCTAACCGAATTTTCTTGGACGGCTGTATATCCCACAAATGAATGAGTTTGGAAGAACCATATCTTGAGTATCATTCAACAAAAATAATTAAAACTAAGCAAGATATCCTTTCTCGTTGTAAAAAAAAAAATAAAACATTAAATTTCTTTACGAAAAATAAAAATAGAAAATAGCAACAGAACATTGAAAATATGACTAATCATCTAACTAAAGGTATTACAAAATAATAAAATAAAAATTTCAACTTATATGAAAAATTGGTCTCAATAATAATAATAATAATATAATAATAATAATAATAATAATATAATAATAATAATAATAATAATAATAATTGAATAAATAAGATAATAATAATAATAATAATAATAATATAATAATAATAATAATAATTAATAAAATTAATAATAAGGGTAGTAGCCTGACAAAATTATGGCACAATATATATAATCATATATATATAATAATATTATATTAATATATATATATATACTATCTATATAAGTATAATATATATATATATATATATATAGTATATTATATATTTGTATATATTTGTCAGGGCTATTTATATAATAAAAATAAATAATATAAATAATAATATATATAATACTAGCTATATCAAGAATCATCTTGAAAAAAATGGAACTTGAAATCTATAAACCAAGGCACAGCAGGATGTAAAACCAGTATATTTGTGTTTAACTTTCTAGATTTTAATTCGTTATTATTCAAACCCCCTTTTCCCCCCCAAAAAAAAAATTCTCAAAATAAATGCAACATCAACGTGTTTGTAAAGAATGGGTGTTTTTATGTTTATTCAAAGTATATTTCTCTGAAAACTTTCTTTGACAAATATTACAAGCGAAAGGCTTCTCTCCAGAGTGAACTTTAACATGTCGTTTCAAATGTCCAAGTTCTGTGAACCTTTTTTGACAGACCGTACAGACAAAAGGCTTTTCCCCGGTGTGTTTGTATCGAATGTGTCTCTGAACATTCGAAAAAGAACTTTCGTACAGACAATAAGAACAGCCAAATACTCGAACGCCTCCGACTTCTCGCTGTACAATCCCTTCAGATACCAGAAACTCTGTAATATCTTCTGTTATATTTTCAGCAATTTCTGTAAACACCTGTCGAGATTAATATATATAGTATATATATATATAATATATACTATATATTATAAATATATATATATATATACTATATATATATATATATATATATATTATATATATATATATATATATATATATTATAGTATATATATATATCAGAATGTCCAGAACGCAAACCGTCATTAAAATTATTATATCGAATGCTCGAGCATTTTTCAAAGGAAATTGTTAAATATTATCAGCTGCCTAATTGATCAGGTTTAAAAAGGATTAACATCTCAAAATTTTCAGGGAGGGGCTGGAGAAGAAAAGATATTCACTAAACATTATATATTAATATTATCGATATATATATTATATATATTATATATATATATATATAATTATATATATATTATATATTATAATATTATATATTACAGATATATATATTTTGATAAATTAGAAGCTGTACTTTATCTACATATATATTTATTATTTATTTATTTAAGGATCTTAAGTATTACTTCGTACAACAACAATACCTACTCTGCCCCCTCATTTTTATTTTGAGTTAGTACATCAAAAATTATTAAAGTATTTTATCACAATCCAGCTGCGATTGCGAATACGTGCAGCAAAGTAAAAGAAAGTTATATGATATATTAAACACATGTGAGATATGCTAAAGAAACTGAAAAGATTTTGTGAAATTAAAAAATGAAAATAGTTGCTTAGAAAAAAGTAAACTTGATTAGGAGATTTTAAGAAAAGAATACAAAATTATAGATTAAGCAATTACAAAAGAGATAAACAGATATAAAGATTATTGTATGAAAAATAGAAATTATTAAAGAATATATTATTAATAATTACAAATTTTTCAGGGTTCATTATTTAGTAGACATTTATAACTCACTATAGTGTACGTTTCAACTTTCGAATTTTACTAAGTTTTTCTTACTATCTCGTTCCTTTCATTCTATTTATATTAATCTTATACCTATGATTAGTTATTCCCCTACTATAAAACTATGATATAAGAAATATATATATATAACATTATTCTCTATTTTATATTTTCTCACAAATAATATATAGAATATAGATTATTAATATGAAGTAATTAATATAGAAATATAATTATAATATAATAAATATAATAACTATTATAATAGTATATAAAGTTGATATTATATATATAGATATAATGATAGATATTTATGAAGAAATATATATAGATATATATTATATATGATACATAGATTAATATATATATATATAATATTAATATATATTATAATTATTATATTATATTAAATAAATATTAATAGATATAATATAAATATATTAATAATATATATAATATAATAATATAATATATATATTATATAATATTATATATATATAGATATATATAAATATATAATAAATTATTAATTTATATAGAAGAATGATAGACTAAGATAAATATAGAGAGATGAAATATTATGAAAATATTAGTAGAAATATTAGTTCATATGCATTAGGGAAGAAGTAAACTATAAGATTTAAATAATAGTAGATCAGTAATTTCTATAATATATTATTATAATTAAATTTATAAAACAATAAAGATATAAATAATATATATTATATTTTAACAATTATATATAATATATAATCTATTTAAAAGCATAATATAAATACTATAAATCAATATAACATATAATAGTTAATAATATTTCTAGACAGACTATTTAGCAGCCGTGTCAAGTGAAATCTACGTCCATCGATTCATTAAAATTTTTAAAAAATACGGAACTGTTGAAAATAAAGGTTCAAGCTTAGTAAATAATATTTTTTTAAATTAAATTGAGTTCGATAGCTATCTGTGATGACCCAAAAAATCCTTATTTAGAACAAGTTACCCTTACTTTTACATAACAGTCATGAAGCAAAAAAATGAATTAGAGTAAACTAAGTGATTACCCAGATGACGTAGAAATTCAAGGGAAGATAGAAAAAAGAAGAATTCAAACAAAATAAAAAAAGAAAAAGAAAAAGAAAAAATGAATGAAAAAGCAAAACTTGAACAATGACAAAAAAGAAAAAAAAAAAAGAAAGTAAGATATAGAGAAACAAAAAAAAGAATGATTTTGAAAATGCATAGAATATAAAGATGGAAAAATCTTAATTGAGAAAAAATTACAACCTATACCTTAACCAAGATTATTATTTTAAAAAAATGAAAAGTTAAATAGAGTACGACAGTAAGGAAAAATAAGAAAAGAGTAGATAAATAAAAGAAATGAAAAAAAACAATAAAAAGATAAAGACAAGGAAAAAAGAAATCGATATTCAAGAATCAAAATGTGATTAAAAAAATAAAAAAAAAATGAAAAAAAAAAAGTAACCAAAAATAAAAGAAAACCTCAGAAAAGTAAAAAAAAAGGAAGAAAAACGTAAGCAGAGAAAAACGTAAAAAAAAAAAAATAAAAAAAAGGAAGAAAAAACGAAAAAAAATAGAAAAAAAAGAAAGTATGAGACAAAGGTAAATAAAAAAGAAAAAAAAAAAAGAAAAAAGAAAAAGGAAAAAAAGGAAAAAGCAAAGGAAAACGCAAAAAAAAAATCAAATCCGCAAAAATGAAGAAAAGAACTCACAATTTTTAAAAAGTTAAATTAACAAAGAAAACAAGAGAAAATTATCATATAACAGAAATGGGACGGGAAGAAGAAGAAGAAGAAGAAAGAAGAAGTAAGAAGAAGAAAAAGTCTCATATGACGAAGCAGAAGCATAACGGATAAATTAATAATAACCTAATAATCATCAATAATAATCAATATAACTAATCTAATGAATTAATAATAAAAATTAAAAATAAGATGATAATAATTAAATAATAATAATAATAATAATTAATAATAATCAATAAGTAATAATTATAATAATTATAACAAATAATTATAAAATAATAAAACATCTTAATCCCCAATATATTTTAAATAATTTAAAAATAATTTAATAATAAGAGTAAATAAACAAATAATGATACAAACTATGAGTAGTTTAATAAATTAGTGTAATAATAAATATATAAAAATTATTAAATAAATAATAATACATATTAATAATTAAATTATAATAAAAAAATATACAAATTGAATAAAAAAATAATTAATAATTGTATAATAATAATAAATATTATATAAGAAAAGCTAATAATAAATTAATAATCATAATTAATAATAGAGTAATATAATAATATATAAATAAAATAATAATAAATATATTAATAAATAAATAATGAATAAATTAATAATATATATATATAAATAGAATATTTAAAGAAATATAATCAAAAAAATTAAAATAAATAAATAATAATTAAGATTACTTAAATTTAAAAGTTAAGGATAATATAATATTTAATATCATATATTTACTTTTAAATTTAATTTTTTATGAAATATTAAAGTATAATATAATAATAAATCAATAGAGAAAATATAAATATTAAAAAATAAAATATCAGTTTATTAAATCACATTATGATATTCCTAATTAATTAAAAATAGATAAAAGACATACGTTATAGATCTATATATTATATATATATATATATGATATATATATATATATATATATTATAATTATATATATATTTAATATATATTTAATATTTAATATAATATATAGATATATATACGTATATATTATTATATAGTATATGTATACTTAATATATATATATATATTATATATATATTATATTAATATTATATATTATAAATATATTATTATATATATGAGAGAGTAGAGAGAGAGAATGAGAAGAGAGAGATAGTAGAGAGAGAAGATAACGAAGAAGTAGAGAGGAATAGAAGACTAGATATGATATATATATAAGATAAGATGAAGATATGATAAGATAATAGAGAGAGGTAAGAGAGAGAGATAGAGGTATGAAAAGATGAGGAAGAGTAAGGTAGCCTATAGTAACCTATATACTGTATAATAGTATAATAGAAGAGATATAGATGTCTTATATTGAAGTAATCATATATATATATATATTAAAGATAATATATATATCATAGGATATATATAGTATATATATATGAAGTGAATTAATAGAACTATTAAATAATATAGATATATATATAGTGATATATTGTATTATAATAGTATATAGAGATATATTAGGATAGGTAGTTAAGAGATACATGCTAATAAATACCGTTATTATTATATTAACATAATTAATATATTTATTATATATTATTATTTAAATTTTTCAGAAAAGGGTCTATCCCAAAATCCGTTTTTATATTACTGTTTTTTTTCTTTATTTTTTAATAATTATTTTTTTTTATTTTTTATATAGATATATCTTATTCATTTAATTATGAAGGAACAAAGAAAAGTATCGAAAGCCTCATTTACATTCATTTTCACTCTGAAATAAATTATATAATGTAGAAAATGGTTTCATATTTGTTTACAGATTTTTTTTTTTTTAAAAATCAATTAGTAAAAATTTTTTTTTATATCTGGAATTCATAGAAGAATTACAATAATTAAACACAGATCTGATCCAAACCCTTTTTAATCTTGCATATACAATGGGAAATTAATTAGGGGT
The DNA here is from genome assembly GCA_015478945.1 of Trachelipus rathkii. Taxonomy (NCBI): domain Eukaryota; kingdom Metazoa; phylum Arthropoda; class Malacostraca; order Isopoda; family Trachelipodidae; genus Trachelipus; species Trachelipus rathkii. The sequence continues at coordinate 36,326 of JABUQX010016344.1, read as the reverse complement.
AAAAATACTAAAAACGATATCTCGTGTAATCTAATATTGAAGGATAATAATCATGTGAATAAAACAGATGAATTCACAAAATCGTTTGATTTAAAAAAAATTATATATAAACCTTTCCTTTATATATATATATATATATTATATATACTATTAATATATACTTATATTTAAATATATATATATATATATATATTAATATTTATATATATATAATAGTAAATTATATATTATATATATATATATATTACTTATTTATATATATACTATATATATATAATTAATATTAATAATATTATATATATTATATATTATATAATATAATAAAACCTTACAGAGTGAATAGCTATTTGGTCTATTTATTTATTGATATTACAATGATGTAAATATAATTTAACGGGATAGTATATATATAATTATTATGTAAAAGTTAATATAGTTAATATAATATATATATTAATATTATTATATTATATATATATATATATAATATATAATATAGTTAATTATATATATGATATAATATATATAATGTATATATAAAGTATTTCTTCTATCTAGATTATTATATATATATATATCATTATATTATTTATTCATTATATTATATATAATTAATATAATATATACATATATATTATATATTATATATAGAATATATTATAATATAATAATAATATATATATATATATATATATTATATAATATAGTATATATTATATATATTATATATATATATAATATATATACTATAGTATAATTATATATGAATAATAATATAATATATTATATAACTTAATTATTATTAATATATTATTATATTATAGTTAATTAATTAATCTTACATTAACCCCATTCCTTAATGATATCTATCTAAAAAATAATATGATTTCTTACTACTACTAATAATTGTTATTTGAAATTTCTTTTTGTAATGTTAAAACGGGTAAATAATTATTTTAATATATAAAATTTTAATATTTGTGTGTGTGTGCTATAATATGTTGGGTTTTGCCGACAAAATCTATCCCACTTCCTTCCTTACTTCTGTCAAGCACAACATTATACAAATAAAAACTAAAAAAATTAACTACACATGTGTATAACATCTTTAATACAGCACATGTAAGTAATATGATAGCAAAGGTTAAGAAATTAAGAGTATTAAACAGACTAAGTGTGACGAGTTCGAAAGTAACTATATTAATTTATAAAGCGTCTAAGTTCAGTAGGATTATATAACTATATCAGGGATAAAAAATAAGAATAAAAGGAAAAATATACTTAATTTCTTCTATTAAAGAGAATTTGTTATAATATAGAACAATAAATTTATATACGATTAGAAAAATACGATAAAGGTTAACAAGTGATAAAAAAAATTGAAAATCGATGTTATTATTAGGAAAAAAATATTTTTAAAATGATAAAAGTTTCCTTATTTTCTTTTTTATTTTAAATAAAAAAAATAAAGAAGTAAAGAAATAAAAAATTGATAATAGAAAATAGATCAATCAAATAAAGATATAAGAAGAAACTATGTTAATGGACAAAGACGAAGTTTGATAATGAATAATTCAAGCTCAGAATCAATAAGTTTAAGAATAATAGAAAGAATAGCATTGGAAAAGTAAGTTATCCGAATTTAAGTTTTTAAATTATACATTACAATTTATTAATTAAGTTAATATTTAATAAATACATAATATAGATAGTAATATATTATGTAAATTGAGAAATAAAGAAAGAAAAGAAGGAATAATAAAAAGAAAGAATAGAAATATATTAATAAAAAAAGATAAAAAGTAAAATATAATAATAAAATATGAGACAAATATATATTGTTTTTAACAGGAAAGTTTATTTATTTAAATTTTGATTTCTTACGCTGGAACGTGAGTCTTCAATAAAATATCGTAGGAAGGAATGTAGCATAAAATCAAAGGTAGCCAGTCGCTGTTTGTATTGACCAAATGCCATAAAGAAAAATTAATTTATTATAATACTAATTAGAGTAAAAATTAACTATAAATATTAAAAATAACTACCATAGCGAAGAGACATAAATAAAACATATGTATGAAATAAGAAATAAAAGAATAAAGAAATAAGATAATAATAAAAAGATATATAAAGTATAAATTAATAAGAAAAAAAGATTATAATGAAGAAGAAAGAAGAATAGTATATTGATAAAAATGGAAAAGAAATACAGTAAATTGATTATTATTGAGTAAAGGGTCGTAAAGAACTGAAGGAGAACTAAAAAGATTATTAAGTAAATACTAAAATGATTTAGAAATTTACTTAAAAAAAAAGAAGAAAAGAATAAAAAGAAGACACATAATAATAATAAATATAAAAAATAGAGGTATAATAATAGTATAATAATAAATAAAGTGTGATAATAATAATATCGGCGAGAGAATACCTCACACGAGTTATTTTTCATGAATATAGCATCCTACATACTCTCAAAGTCTCTACAGTCTCTCTCGTCATCCTGCTCAAGAAGGAAGAAAGTATATATAAAGTAATAGAAAGAGTGAAAGCAAGAAGAAGAAGAAGTATATGAAGGAAAGAGAGAAGTAGAGAAGAATGGGGAAGAGAAAGGAGAGTATAGAAGGAGGAAGTAAAGTAATAATAGTAATATATAATAAATGATATATGATAATGATATATTGATATAATGTTTAGTATAAACTATGACTGATAATGATAATGAAATGATAATGATAGATAATGAATTAAATATAATAATTAATAATATATATAATTAATATAAATTTAAATAATAATTAATTATAAAATTTTATATTATTAATGTATATATATATATATATATATATACTATATATATCATAATATGAAATTATAATATTAAATAATTAATTAAAGCATATAATATAAGCCATAAGCATAATTGACATATAGCAATCAAGATATATTAAGGTAAAGTATTAAGAAGATTAAAATCAAGAATTATAAAGATAATAAATTTAATTGAGATAAATTATATAATAATACGTACTACGTAATAATAAATTGTTATTAGGAGAATTGTAAGCCGGAACCAGAATAAGTTTATGGTATACCGGCCAGAAACACTCGAAACTTATCTCGATAAAACTTATATGAGAAAAAGTTACCAGGGCGGACCGGGGAACATTCTTCATGGACTTAGCTACTAGACCCTATATTCATGAAAGACTGCCGTTTACCAGGAGATGTCCGGGAATCGCTAGCCGTGGGGCATAAACATGCATCCAGTTTCAAGACGCCCAGCTTTCGCACGTTTTAGCTACAAAGTGGAGAGAAAGACACAGATATGTCGGATAGTTCTGTATAAATCTTGCAATTATCTCTGAGAATTTAAACTTAATTAGGGGCAGGGACTGGGCGCAGAAAGGGAATATTATTGTTTACAACACAAAACCTCCTCTCTTCAAATACACCAATGTGTCGCGACAATAGGCATTTCGGCAACTAATTTTCTATAAACTCTCATTTGTATGTATATTTATAAATATTAACATTAATATTATAGTATTTTGAAGTTATAATTTCTATTAAAATAGCCTAATACATTTATATTAGTATAATGCAGTTATCTGCTTATTTATTTCAACTCCGCAGACTGATCGGATTGAATAACTCGGTAGGACTAGCGGGGCGGGCGGAGCCCTGCCTCCAGGCGCAGAACCTCTGGGGCTTATTTCTATTCTTCTTATCCTCTTTACCATCTACCATGAGGCGTGATATATTCACAATCAATAATGTTTCCTCCATATTCTCATCCGGTTCATATGTAATTTTTATATCTATCTCTGCAGCGCTATATACTCTTGGCAGATTCTATATATTTATATCCAATACCTCTCGGGCTATCTGTTATCATACTGTCGGATCCTTCTAGGTCAAACTGTCATTTAGTATTACTTTATATCTACGTAAAACTTGTTCGATCTTGGATTATAACAAGTGGTGCAGTATCTCATAGAATTATCTGTCCCATGCTCTGAGTCACTCATTAACTGTGGAGCTCTAGTGTCTCACATAGCAAAAATATTGTTACATGACGGATCGAATAATTTCTTAAGGTAAAAAATGCATAATTATAATCTCATATTTCTAAGCTATGACGCTCTCCAGATACCATCCGAGATAGTCTGTCAGCTCCTGATAGTGCACTTCAATACGGCTCATCTCCGGATCTTCACGTCTTCGGATAATCACAATAATTATATTAACCATCATGTAGAACATGCCACTCAACTTGACGTATCTTCTCGCTGACGCATCTGTCGTCCTAAGAGCGAGCCCGTGGTATAATTCAAGTCATATAGGGCTTAGAATCTAGTAAAACAATTACTCTTTTAATCTGTGCGTATTTACGAGGGTGGTGGAGGCAATAAGGGCGGAGGGCACTCTGTCTAGCCTACTACGATTAAATCGTTATGGCGAAAATAATTAATAAATATTTATTATAACCTTATATGTGCCTAGTTACGACAGATTTTTAAGGGTTCTATTTAGTGGGAAAAACATGAAAAAGATACAATCAATCGACATAGATAAAATGAATAGATTTAGTAATTCATTATTACAAATCGATTATAATAATTAAATTATATAATATTTATAATTATAATGGCAATATATTTTTTTAATAGTTATTATTAAAAATGTTTTATTTTAACTCTGTAAGCACTGATCTGTTTTAAAAGTTTTTGTGAGGTTAATATAATAATCATCCCACATATAATTTCAGAGCTTCTTTGATAATGAGTTTTTAGTGAGTCCAGAATACTACTCACCAGATATGTGATACTCAGTGTCAGTTTTAGTATGAGTGAGAACGTCTTAGTGATATTGATAGGTTAGCTGAGTTTTCAGTGTTATCCACTTCCTATATTGTTGTCACCATAATGTATTGTGATATCAAGTTTAATAACGAGAAGTTGTTTATTCAATTCATAATAATTTTTAACGTCATGGGATTTTCCTTTTAGATATTAGGGTGCATTCACAATCTATCTCATATATGGTAGTCTATTATTAAAATTGATATTTAAGTTATAGTTTTTCATATTAAGTATACTAAATAATCACTTTTAAATTATTGAATTAGATTATAGTGAATCTACTTATTGTAGACTATTTGAATTCTATCCATTTGTTATTTCTCTGACAGGGATATATAATATAGTATAGTATAACTATAAGTTAGTATCTTATATGTAGTTACGATTAGCGGCTATGTTATATAATAATGAGAGTTTTATTATATGCGCTCAACCTTTGCCACCCCCGTAAAGAGTTGAAATCACGTGCGCGTGACGCTTGGAAAGAAAATGACGTTTTCTCTGTATATGTATCATATGGTTGAATAATATAAGTAAATAGAAAATAGATACCGATGACTCAATTAATTTATCCTAATAATAAAACAAGGAGTCTGGTCTCAACTGAATTGAGACTATATAGTAAATAAAATGTTGTCGGCAGCCATTCCTCCCGACCCATGTAATTTGCTAATATTAAAAGATTGCTTTGTTTTGGTGAAACGAACGGGTGATATTTCTGTTTCTCCACGGGCGCAGTGCAGTTGACACGGCACCAAAGGTCACTGTATTAATATCTCGGGCACGAAATCACTGCATACGAGGAAGACTTTTACTACACGAGAGCTATTCGATGCAGGCCTTGGTGACTGGTGTAGGAGAAAGTGTCACGAAACTGATGCCTCAAGAGCGGACGCCTGCAAGCAAGTAAGTGCGCGGAAAGCAACGTGCGAAAATCCGCTGCTTGGTCTGGAATAGAGTCGGAGGGTGCAATGTGTGTGCGACCTGACTGTTGTGAACACAGGCCCGCTGCCGCTGCGCGATCAGACAGGAGCTATCGATAAGAATATGTGCTGTCAATCCATTGATGAGGTGAAAGTTCTAGACGTGTGTTCTTTCTAGAAGAATATGTTATGTAAGCTTAACGCAGCTTATGCAGTGTATGATTTGTCTCTTTAAGAAAGCAAAGAATGGTCCGTGTGCCCCAGACAGTGAGAAAAAGGCGTGTGCGGGAACGAGTTGAGTGCGGAGGTAGAGAAGAGCAGCTTGACGCACAGACGAAGTATGGAAGGTAACTGCTACAAAGAGAAAGAGCGAATTGGCAGAAGAGAAAAGTGTAGTATAGAGAGAGAAAGATGAAGACATGCTTCATTTGAGTGTTTAATGTGGCTGCTTTGACGGTAAAGCTGCATAGCTCAGGGAAGAGTAGGTACAGACGTACTATAGTAAGGTGTAATTCAAAACAAGATGTTTTGGTGAATATTTGTGGAGGGAAGAACCCTCAATCTACAAAGTCGTGATTTCGAAAGAGTCATTAATTACGGTTTTGTAATTAGTATTACACTTCGCTTTAGCTTGTCAAATTGTCATAACATGTTACTTTTTACTAGATAAACGGAGACTAGAAGACAGAATAGAAATAAATCACAATAATAGAGTAATAATAGTAATTCTGCACGATAAAATCCGCAGTGCTTAAAATAAACTCAATACATAAATAATTCAATCAAATAAATTACGATACATAATCATTATAATCACCGTAGACAATAACATAATATAGCTTCTGTTATTGGTACATATCAGGAGCTCAGATATCCGTATTTGAGGGGTCATTGCTCACACAAAATGATCAAAATGTTTAAAATCTTACTTTGACTAATTTTCTATACGTATTTTTATCTTTATTTAAATGAAGTCAGAGTATTAAAGGTCTCTTGTTTGCTTAATTATTTGATGATATTTACAACTTTTTTTCTAAATTAGATAGATTACTCGTACTCTTTTAGCCTATTAATTATTGATTAGTCAATATTCTCTCGTCACGTACGATAATAAGTTAAATGTCATCAATGTTGGTTATCAAGTAATATTTTAAATAATATAGAATAAAATATACACCAAATGTTTACTTCTGGAACTAGTGAAATTTGACCTCACTCTAATTAAAACAGCTCATAATTAACAATAACTATCTTCTGCTCTTCTAGCTCTCTCTCTATCGTCAATGGAGATGTGAAACAAGGAGATAAATATCTTTGTCTTCTGAAATTGACTTTAGCGCGTTAGCATGAGATATATCAAAGAGGTCATCCAGAATTATCCAACAATATGATTCTTCTTCATATCGCTGCTTATGCAGTTACATCGATTTTCTAAAGAACGTTTCAAATCTTACCAAGTTTTGAAAAAGGATTTTTCGAATGTTAGCTTTATATATATATATATATATATATATATTAAGCAATTTGTATAGTGTCAGTGAGGGTACATATATATTTAGTACTGGAATGCATGCACAGTTTCCAACCCATAATTATATAAGTTAATTAATAATATGAATTCTTATCTTAGATATTATAGATTACTTTGGATTGGCAGTGATAATCGCGTATGTGATTCTTTCTGTTGTATCATTACAGTGACCGTATCCTAGGAAACAACCCAAAGCTGCAAAGATTGTAATACGGTAGTCATATACTACGTATATACGGCCATGAAATTTATCTGGATAAAGTAAATCATATATAAGGAGTACTTAAAGTTTAATATATCATGTCATTTACAACTGGAGAATAATCTCTCAGTATTCATTCTATCAGCCACAAATTTGATACTCTTAGTTTAATTAGACAAAGATAATTTAGGATATTTTAAGTAACATATAATTTTTAATATTTTATAAATAATAAATTGAAAATAAATACCTAGATTGTGTCTAAAAAAATTAAAAATACAATTAAAAAAAATTGCATCACAAAAAAATATAATAAGTGAAATAATTCACACAGTTACATAATGCTCTCTAAAATCTTAACGGTTCGAGCTGAGTATGAAATAACTATGTATATTTCTATTTATATGAGTTTTGAAAGTACAGGAGATCCGGAATATTCATGCATCTAGGTCGATTGAAGTGATTTGATTCACAAGTAGCAAAGTCGTCCCCGTAGAACTTCAAGGTGGAATCAAAAACTTTTCTCCGGGTTTTTGACATTATACAGACACGAGGGTGCACTTCAAGAGAGAGTATAAAAAAAGAAAAATTAGAAATCTACAAAACAACTTCATACAACAGATTATTAACGTTACAAACTCTAAACGACAACTGTTACACTAGTCGTAGAGACATATCACGGTTATAGAAGAATAAATAACTTTAACATTATAACATATGATTATAATGATTCATGGATATAAAAGTCGTGGGATAGCATAAGGTTGAGTCCTTTAAGAATTAATGAATAGCTGAAAGAAGTTAGAAAAAGAAGAGAATTTAGCAGTACGAGACTAAACGTAGAGGGTCAGAAAGTTCAAGTCGACCAGATTTCACCGATGACGATAGATATTTTCTCGAAAAAAGCAGCCCAAGAAATCCGGCAGAACTCAGGAAAGAACCATGCAGAATCTTACAGCTCACTTCCATTGTAGCAATCTTGAAGAAAACTATTTTATTCTACTCAAATTGGGCTAAACTTGATGATAAAAACTTAATATTCTTTGATTTTCTTCAGAGCTCTAACAACTTGAGTATAAATTAATATAAAAAAAATAGCATCATATCTAGTAAATGAATATCACAATGTAATATACCTTCATCGTCCTTGGGTAGGATACAGAAACTCGTAGCATTAGTTGCTTGTACTAGGTTAGGACGTATTTGAAAATTAAGGCAGTAATGAAGTGTGAAGTCTTCGGTATAGGAGTAGATAAGTGTTGAAGTGAAAGTAAGAAGAGGATTAATGGATTTAAAGGATGAGCAGTGGCGTTAAGAGTTTAGGAGTATAAGGAAAAAGATTAGATGTTATGAAAAGATTTAATATGTTGGATTCAACGGACCTATACCCAAATGGTCTGGTTATTTTGAGTTTCTCTAACGAATCCAACAATTCTTAACTTAACCTAACTTAACTTAACTTAACCTAACCTAACTTAACCTATCCTTCAACTCCATAGCAATTAGAGATAAGGAGTAAGGAGCTGTATTATCTGCTCAAGGTTAACGAATTGAGAAATATAATAATGCCATTGAAGGATGTTAACATTGAGGTAACCCAAGAAGATGATTTCCGAGAGAAGAGAAGAGGGAATGTGTTCAACTTTTTCTTTTTGGTTTAGAAAGTAGAAAAGAAACACGACAACAGGGAATGTCGCTGCGCAAATGCGCACAACAACAATCTTTGACGGAAAATTGAGGATGGGGACATTAAAAGAGAACATTGTAGGGTTTGCAAGCACCTAATTTTCAACCAAGGGGGAATGGGAAGGAGTGAGGGGGAAGTGGAAAGGAAAAGGGGAAGGGAGAAGAGGGAAGGAGAAGGGGTGATGGGGAAGGGGTCTAAAGGAAGAGAGGTGGCGTTCAATAAAGTGGAAATCAGGATAAAGTCTGAGATTGTTTGCAGATATTAATGGAGAAAAAGTGTACACCAGAGCAAGCGCGTGATCAAGTCTTCATCACCCACAATTCCATTTACCAAAGGGATCCCAACTCCCAAAGTGAGGATGAGAGCAGCGAATCAATGAGCCAGTGAGCGATAATTACTTAGCCGCAAACCCCCTCCAATTTTCGGGGACTAACCCAAATGGATGACAGGGAAAATGATCTACAGGTCAGTTGGTTGACACGACATCCAAATATAGGTTAGGTTAGGTTAGGTTAGGTTAGGTTAGGTTAGGTTAGGTTAGGTTAAGGTAGGTATAGGTTATGTTAGGTCTAGGTTAGCGTTAGGTTAGGTTTAGGGGTAGTATACTGATCTCTTGTTCTAGATAGCCAGTATGGGGCCGTTTTTGTGGGATTCGTTAGGAAATCGATACCAAGCTAACCCAAGACTTCGGTTGCCAGATATAGCACGCAAAAGACCGAGTTTAACGAAATCGTCTGTCGACCATTTTTGTATGTTAGCTCACATTATCTCCAAGGTGAAGGTTATGACGGAGGTTTGAATCACTAATTTTTTAAAAATTACCTTTAAAGAGAAAATGATTCGAGTACGTGCTGTAAGTCTTTGGGCAGGGGAGCGCGGGGTACATCTTTGTGAATAAGGGGACGAGGGGGGGAATAATTTGTATGCTAGACTGTAAAGCTAAAATTCCCCCTGTGAAGGTGGAAGCCGAAAAAGAATGAACTAAAGGCAACGGGAGTGGCAGAAAAAATTTATATGGCCAGCCTAACACCATGCCATGTCGAGAAGTCCCATCGGTGCAGTCGACCCTATAGATAATATATATATATATATATATATATATATAATATATATATATATATATATAATATATATATATATATAATATATATATATATCTAATATATATATATATATAATATATATAAAATATATATATATATATATATATATATATATATATATATATATATATATATATTATATATATAATATATATATATTATAATATATATATATATATATATATATATAATATTAATATATTATATTATATATATATATATTATATATATACTATATATATAATATATATATTATACACCCCTTAAAGGTGAAAAAAAAAATAATTATGTTTTAAAATTAAATATTTTTGCTCGTAAGAATTTTCCCAAAGAATTTATTCATATCATTTTTTACTCTTCTGACTTTAATATTTGGATTCAACTTTGCGAAAACAATTTTCTTTTAACTTGCTTCGTAAAAGGGAATACAAATAAATCTCGGGGATTTTTGCATACACTTCTTATAGTTTCCCTTCTCGTATGTCAATAAGTCATACGCGCACATACATACATATACATATATACACACACGCGTTTATACTCTCACAGACACAAACTTATGTTTGTACAATTTTTGGAGTAGATTTGGTGAATTTTTCAACGTTAAATATTTTTTATTTTCAAACATTTGCAACCAAAATATATTTTTACTTTCAAGTATTATTATTATTATTATTATTATTATTATTATTATTATTATTATTATTATTATTATTATTATTATTATTATTATTATTATTATTATTATTATTATTATTATTATTAATATTAATTATTATTATATTATATGATTATATTAATTATCAAATATTATTATTATTATTATATTTTATTATTATATATTATATTATTATATTATTATTATTATTATTATTATTATTATTATTATTATTATTATTTGAGGGGGCGAGTGAGTTTTTAATATTTATTTTGTAAATTATAAGCAGATATTTGCCATCTTCAAGCACGAAATAAGACGCATGAAATATCGAAAAGCACGCACACACCTACATATATATATATATATATATATATATATATATATATATATATTATATATATAATAATATATATATATATATATATATATATAATATAATATATATATATATATATATATATATATTAGAGATAAACCGAATATCTATTTTCCAATATTAGCGAACGCCAAATGATATATATTATTTTTAATATTAAGCAATGCAATTAAATGATCAAATAAATTTTTTTTAATATTCGGAAATGCGAAAATTACATAATTGCAAAGTACTTTTTAATTACTATAGCTTTAATAACACTCTAAATGTGTAATCAGTGCTTGGAATCTTGAAATGAATGAAATATATTAAATTTCTAAGTTTCAAGGATAATGCGACGAGACCCTCCTCTCTTGCACGCATCCCACTACTTTCCAACCTTCGCCATTGAAAGAGGAAAATCACCTCACTAATTATAAAGCTACAAATTGAAAGGTATCAAACAGTGTGGTAACATTGAAATTACCTCAAAATAATGATTTCAGCCTCTCTCTCTCTCTCATCGCTCTCTACTCTCTCTCTCTCATCTCTCTCTTCTCTCTCTACTCTCTCTCTCTCTCTCTCTCTCTCTTAATTTTTTATTCACATATCAGTTAAACTGCTACGTTTTTCACCATAGATCAGACCAGGAACATTAAAGAAACAAGATAGTTAATCCCTGCAACGCTAAAAGGCTAACCTAGAGCAATGTCAAGTTCTTGCTGGCTATGGTGAATCAGGATAACGTCTCCTTACATGCATTTCAAGTGTACAGTGGGAAATGAGTTTCTTTATTGACTTTGTGGCCAACGATTTTTATGCCTACTTGGCAAACCAGTTAATTATACGTAATTTGCTTTGAATGTAAGAATTGTAATTTAAAACGTTTAATGATTTGGAAGCATTAGAAGAGGAGATGCAAATTATTGTTTCTTGAACTAATTCAGAGGTGTATTTTTTGAGTAATTCTTTCTCCTTTTGAGTCTGCGCAGACTTTTAATCCTTTACCGTGAGAAACTGCGAAAGGAAAATTTTTATCAAGGGTTCAAAAACGTATCTATGAAATACAGTTAACTTTAGAGGCAGCTAACTTCTTTTTGTTATATTTTCTTTTAGTAAAGTTTCTCTCATCATCTTTATTCTTTGACTGTCATTTTCTGATAATATTGATTACTCTCTTCAGAGTAGTTATATGAGAAATGACATATGCTATTGATGAGGAGTTTTTGCTGATTTTCTAGTTGATATGATAAAAGGGTTGGATTACACTAATACAGTTGGTGAGAATAGAATTGTCAAGGAATATTAAAACATTTATTTTATCATTTGAGAGGTCGACCAAGTAGAGAGATTCATAAAGATATTACATCTTCTTTATCAATTTTTGCTGAGTGTTGTTTTAGTACGTGTTAACTTCATGTATAACTGAAAGCTGCGGAACTTTAATTCTATTCTGTATTTTCTTTAGCTCTTCTTGAGCTTAGTCAAATGATTAAAATAGGCAGCAACTGATCTACATTTTGAGAGGACTTCACTGACTGATATTTGAGACGTCAAGCCTTTTTAATGGCAATTTGCAGCTGATGACTGACGCATTTGTATTATTCACTACAGAAAGAAACAAAGCTTTCGTTATATTGTCACCAGCATCTCTCATGACACAAGAAAAATCATTTAGAAACAGGTTCCATCTCGCTAACATTACATTAAATATGTCACTGGAATGTTTACTTGCTGTGTGCCGTTCAGTGAGTGGGTCAGCGCACAACACAAAACTTTGTGGCCAGCTCGATTTGTTATCCTTCTCCAAGGGCACAACTAGTTGATAGATAGCAAAGAAACTCGACTGATTGAGTATCGTGTCATCGTTGATTGAAAAAAGTTTAAACTTGAAGTGTGTTTTTTTGATAAGGTTATTAATTCTGAAACTTATATTTTAACGCAATCATATATTTTCTCAAAAAAAATATATCTTTTTACATTTATTCCTTAATGTTCTGATAGTGAGTATAACCAGCTATAACCATACAATAACAATAACAATTAACACCAATAACAATAACAAATAATAATAACCAATAAATATAACATTAACAATAATAATAACAATAACAAAATACCAATTGTTCAAATATATGCCAAAAAGTAGTGCATTTTAAACGGAAGATCGCTCGTCCATTTCAGACCTTTCATAATATTTGACACATTCTTATATATTCATCTTTTCGATAATATATTTTCTAGTCCACTATCTAATCCCATCCGCCTACATATTCTATCCATTAAGATAACATGGGGGATAGGATTTTGTGATTATTATTTTACAAATATATCTTTTTAAAAATTCCTACTTTTAATACATTTAGCCAATTATAATTGTAATTGATTATATGTAAATGATATATTATTTTTAATGTACCAGTGTACGAAATAAAAATAAAGGACTAATCTATCTTATACCTACTTTAATATATTATATACTATTTTTATATATTATTATTATTTATTATAGATTTTATAATTATTATATTATTACAATATTATTCTGATTATTATTATTCTAACTATTTCGATATATTATATATAATATTTATTATTATTATAATTATTATTGATTGTTATTATTTTTATCATTTCATTATCATTATCATTAATCATTAATCATTTATTTATTTTCAGATAAAAATTTTTTAATTATTATTTTTATTTATATATTATTATTATTGAATTATTATATATTATTATGTATCTATTATTATTTTATATTATTATTTTATCTTATTATTATTATTATTATTATTATTTATTCATGATCTATTTATTTATTATTTATTTAATTAATTCTTTATAAATGTGTATAAAGTATTTATTTCATATATTTCTATTTATTATTATATTATTATTATTATTATTATTATTTTTATATTAATCTATTATTAATATTATTATAATTTCTATCTCCCATGGTAGTTTGAATTTGTCACCGTAAATAATTTTCCTTTATATGATCAAAATAAAGAAAATTCCCCATCCAAACAATATCTTCACATTGTAGAGCTTTGTCCAGTTTTATTAGGTCCTACTAGCTTTTCTTGATCTATATGGAAGTGTTTTACTCTGGAATTTATTTAACTATTTTATATCTTTATTATTTTTAGTTAAAAATGGGTTTATTATATTTTAAATCTATATAATATCAATAACTGAATGTTATCTGGGTAAACCTTTGCACCGAAGCGTCCCTGCAAATGAATACAGATGTTGGAAAGTTCGGGCATAATATATATGCATTTATCCCTTTACTAATATATGGTAATATATTTAAAATAACTTTTTTTTTTAATTCTTGGTATATTATAAATATATGTAACTATATTATTATAAAGTATTTTATATATATAATATAGGTATCTGAGTACTCAATAGATGTAATATACTATGATTCCTACTACATTATATTTATTATTATATATATTAATAATAATAATTTCTAAACATTTATTTTGTTTACGTACCAAAGTGTCATATATATATTAATATATATAACTATATTCTATATACTTATATACTATATATTAATATATAATATATATATATTATATCATATTATATATATATATATATATATATATATATATAAATATATATATAATAAATAGCCACTGTCAAATTATAACATTAATATTTTCATAGGATAATAAGTAATCCCATATAACATAAATAAACCTGTATAGGTACTATAATATTATACAGTAATTATATATATATATTATATATTGTATGATTATACTTAGATATAATAGTAAGGACCGTCATTACGAAAAAAATTCTAGCTATACATATATATTAAGAGTCCCGAACCAGAATATTGTTTGTCTCCAGGCCGGACACCGGAACTTCGGAGACCTGAAAAAGATACCGGCCGGACATGAGTTCCGCCGACACACCAGAAACTTTTCGAATCGGAATCTGCCATCATCAGGATTCAAGATTTGTCTGATACAGTGCATCTCTCTAAAAGTATTCTAGCATCTTGTCATATCCATACTGTGAGCTACTTAAGATTCTGCCTAAAGCAAAAATTGTGACATCAAGCGATCAACATAAAGTCATTATTAAAGAGTTAAAAAAAAAAAAAACATTATAGCATGCGTTCCAGAAGCCGAATGCACGCGTCGATATGCAAAATCCGACTCGGAAACCACAGATTGAAAAAAATTACATTAACCAATCAGAGAGAACATAGTCAAATTATACCTGAGAACGGCCGAAGTGCACGGATCTTCTTATCAACTGACTGTAAACAATACTCTTTATCAGGACGAGATCTACAGGGTGCTAGCTAGAGGGGGTGCATCTTGGCCCCCCTAAAATATTGGCCGAAATAATAAAAATGAACACCTTATATTTTAAGCCAGACGACGTTTTAGGGTTTATAGTGAAACTGAAAAAGATAATCAATCGATGCAGCTTAATCAGTATCTCCAAATGTTATCTACAAAAACGGTCTATTATAAATATTTTTAGTATATATAGTAATATTAACTATATATATATATATATATATATATATATATATTATACTATATATATAATACTATATATATACTTATATATATAAATATATATTATATATAATATATATATTATTTATATATATATAATATATATGATATATACTCAACCTTTGCCCCCCCCTTAAATGAAATTCCTGCCTACGCCCATGACTCTAATACTTATATGTATCTATTTATGAAATTATACGATATATTGTATCATAACTATAAAGTTAACTGAAATATTAAAAAATTTTGCAGCCATTTCCGATACAGTGTTTGAAATAAGATTGTTTAAACAATAGTGTTCTTCCGTGCAGCCGCCGTGTATTAATCCAGAAATCGAGACTACAATGGCGCCATGACCTTATGAGCGAGTATGTCTGACGTTAGAAAGTGCGCAGACGGGCTCTGGAAACGATGCATGTGCGCCTGTCGCCCAGACCGGGCTGCAGTCCGGGCTTTCTGGAAACCCCGCCCGACAGCTATCATCATACAAGATTCTAACAGTCTTCGTCTAAGCTTAGACAATGCTATATTTTTAGGAGGCGGACGTATAACGTGTTCTCGCAAATTGTTAACTCGAAGACTGACGTTTAACTCCAAGCAACATGGAATGAGAGCAACTTATTTTACCCCACCCATAACAACCAGTCTTCCGAGAGTCCAAATAAGGTCATTTTCAGAAAATAAATATTTAAAATCTAATATATTTCTTAAGTTGTTTTCATTAAATTTTGTTTTATAGTTTCTACTTTCAAAGTTTAATCTGCACATGCCAATCCGCCGACATAATAATAATATGAATAATAACAGTATATAATCAAAATAATGAATTAAGTAATTAATTATAGGATAATATAAAATAATAATAAAGATAATATAATAATGAATGAATAATTATTAAATAATATAATAATATATAATGGAATATATAATAAGAACAGATACCTTAACAAATTCTATTTATCCTAGTCTTTATCGGTTATGATCAGAGATTTGGCACAAAAGATTCAATATTTAAATCAACTGAGTGTGTACGTATTTTTATGTTTACAAGTTTAGTTTATTATAATTTTAGGCCACTATTTTCTAAAGTAATTATTACATCCGCTAGCTATTACCTAATAATGATATCTAATGATGTTCCACTCGTACGATAATAAGTAAATTCTAGGTATCAAGATTGTCAAGTCCATTTATTTGAGATAAAGTAAATGAAAGATTAAATGAGCATTCGGATTATTATGACATCTATAGATAGAGTTGCCAATTGTCTTAATATATGATTATAGAGTAATATATATGGAGCTGGCAAGTTACTTTATATTATGTTTTTATATTAAGGATACTATATATGAGTATAGGTATATAGGTTCTTAATAGGTTCATATAGTATATATAAGGTTATTATAATATTAAGGTTATATAAGGTAACTGTAAGGTTATATTAGTGAGTATATATAGGTTATTTATATATGAGTTAGGTTATATATATATATATATAATATATATATAAATATATAGATATAATGTAGTGTGTAAGAGGTTTAGTTAGTTTTATTTTTCCTACCTTTCGTGAGGAAAATACTATATATAAGTATTATTATATATAGGTAAATATAAATAATATAGGTTATTATTATAAGAGAGTGATAATCATACTTAGGTTATAGTAATATTAATTAAAGTTTTTAAGTTTATGATATAAAGTTAAGTTTATAAGTTAATTATAGTTATAAGTTATAAGTTATAAGTTTAATCTGTGATAAGATAATTATAATAGTTATATATGAGTTAATAGATTATAAGTTATATAGTTAATTAAGTAAATATAGTGAATTTAAATGCTTAATAGTATATTATTGTAAAGAGCCTATATTTAGATTTAAACTAAATTAATGTATATATTACCAAACTATAAGATATTTAAAATTTCTGGAAATCATTAATCTCCTCATAGATATAATAATAATTAAAAAAACAATTGATCCTAAAAAGCCAGAAACGTAAAAACATAATACAAAAAATCCTACAATTAAAATCGAAAAATATACCCAACCCCTTTCTATGATTTACATCTAAAGACATACCGATGTCTGCGAGTGATGAACTCAATTCAGTTTCATTTATTCATTTAAAAGTTTTCCGAAGTTAATTCAGCAGTGTTCGAATTCCCATTTTATCAATTATATTTGTTCAACATATATCACACTTCTCTATAGTTTTATAATGCATAATCATAATTAATTAAAATAAACAAATCAATTACCGAATTTTATTAAGAAAAACATTTTCTTGAAAATATAGGAAAGTTCCGGTAAGCTTCCGGGCCCTGTAACCAGAGTTTAGTTCGCGACGTGACCGGAGTCCGGATCAGCTGGCCTCAAAAAATCCTCGACTTGGTTCCTTGGCCCTCCACGGACAAACTAGTTCCCCCGGCCGGAACCTGTTCCCCAACAAATCGTTTAAACATTCTCATTGGTACCATTCCTGTTATACTTTACAATATAATAATATAATACAGTGAATATATAATGAACAATAATGTACCAATATATATTAATTAATTCTTTTTTTAATAATATAATATATCATAGCTGAGGTGAGTAAATTATGAATCTTACCAGCGAATAAAACTTATAATATATATTTTAGAAATAATTCGAGCAGAATTAAAACTGTTAAGCTATAACAAATATTATTGAATAGAATAACAGGGGAGATATATTCTGGATGGCATGGTATCTATCATAACATATATATATAGATCATAACCACATTAAAACAAATGGTGAGTTATTAAACCATAAAATACCTATGAGGCATGAATAAATATTAAAAAAATATATATACAATGAGTCATTTATTTTTATGAAATGAAAGATATGTTTCCTCAAATATATGTAGCGAAGGTACGGTAAAGCAATTAAATAATTATTTTCTGCCCGGATTTTATATAAATGTCCCCAGAATGATTAATTATATATATATACATATAAATATAGTTATATATATATTTAATATATATATATATATTATATATTAATATATAATATATAATATACTATATATAATAGTATATTATATAATATATAATATATATATATATTATATATATATATATATAATATATATATATTATTATAATATATATATATAATATAATATATTATTATCATAATAATTTAAGATTTTATAAATAGTATTAATATATATAGTTCAAATTAATAAATGATAAATATAATTAATTATAACATAGTATACTCTAATTATGACCTACTACATTTACTCTAAATACTCTCCTCTTACTCTCTCTCTTCATCTCTCTCTCTAACTCTTACTCCTCTCCCTTTCATATATACCTCTATTACTATAATTCTACCTAATTATATTATTACACATAAGTGATAAATACGTCTACCTGAAATTATACGAGTTTTAAAAGTATCTTAATTAAGTCTGCGCTTATACTAATATTTAAGATAGTTACTATAGTATAATGAGAGGCAAAAATTATATACAGATTTATTAATATAATATAATATATATATAAATATATATAATACTTATATACATATATATTATAATAATATATATATAATATACATATATATAATATTTATATAATATATATATATATATATATATATATATTATATATAATATATATATATATATATATTAATTAATATATATAATTATATAATATTAATATATTAATATAATATATTAATATTATTATATATATATATATTATATATAATATATAATATTATATCAAATAATATAATTATATACATATAATATATAAATATAATAATATGAGCGAAGCGTTCCAATTTATCTATTTGATGCGGAGATGATACTAAACAGTAGATGATTAAAAAAATAACTCAATCCTTTTTTGAAAATATATTATCAATATATTTCATTTCTTTATATATATAAATATTATAATATTAAATATATATATATATAAGATAATATATATTATATTATATATAATTAAGTATATAATATTAATATTTAATATATATATTAATACATATATATATATATATAAATTATATAATATAATATATATAATATATATATATTTATATTAATCATTATAGCTATATATATATATATATAAAATCATATCTTAAATATATTAATATATATAAATATATATATTAAATAATAATATATAAATGCGCCTGAATAAATAAGAGATCTCAATAATTAAAATGATACTACATAATTAATATTAATATAAACATGCCCATAGTAATACTTTCACTAAAATGGATTCGTTATATATATATATATATCATATTGCAAGTACACATATATCCATATATCATTTTCTATAATATTTGATAATTATTTCACTAATGCTCAATCAATCCATTGCTCCTCGAGATAAAATGTAAATAATCAAATATTATAAACAATACAGAAGTCCACACAATATCCTTTAATAAATTTGTCCAGCTGATAATAACCCCTATATTTGAATATTATGAAAAACCCGGTATTAAACAATTAAAAATATTAATGATAATTACCGCCTAAATCAAAAAATATAAGTTTTTCATTAAATATTATTGTAAGAAACATGAATGGAGGGAATCAAAGGGAGACGAATAAAAGAAAAAATGTATAATTATTTAATTAAAAATATTAATTTGTTATTAATTATATATTATAGTAATGTAATTATTATTAATTGATTAATTATTATTTATAATTTAATATTACTTATAATTACTTCATATATTTATTAATATGCATCTAATTTCACTTATCAATTATTTCATATTTATCTATCGATTATATTCATCATCATATCAGTGATTCCTAACCTTTTTTATTATCTTCTTCTAATATAACATGGTAGCTCACAATATATAATACTAGCGTGAGATAATATATATTATAATATTATATAGATATATAGGTAATATGTGACTAATCATGACTAATGCACCAGGAAACATAGAAAAGTAAGGTTAAGTATAAGAAATATATATAACACAAGTCGAAAAGAACAGCCTCAAACTTACTCAACCCCATTTATACTTTATTAAGTGAGATAATCTCAGTTATGCCAGTTAGAAAATTCACCTTATGAGCATTCACGGGATCACGCGACTGAAACCTACTCACTTTAATGGAGCATCTATCTGCACAATTGTAAATGGGGTTTCAAATCCACTTAGGCCCACGTAGTGTATAGGTCCACAACCATACACCCCTACTCACATAATACCCCTAGCAAATACATTCTAACTTCTCTTATTATATGGCCCTATTTCTCGTATCTAATTCGCACCTCTGCATTATATATATATATAATATATATAACAAATTTTCACATTTCTCTCCTCAAAGCATTCCTTTACTGACAATTCATTAATATATTCACTTTTCCACAGTCTCCCAGCTCAGGATATATTATTATATCGTAATATCCTATATATATATTATCCAGATACATCTCAACCACTGTTCATCAGCTTAACAAACCAACCGACTATTATCCCTCCTTTCCACAATAATCTCAAAATCATGAGTTAGCCCCCCTTACAACTGAGTAACCTTTCAATAGATCTCTGCTCCTGAGGTTGGGGAACCACCAACCACACAATAATCTGTCTCTCAGATGTCAACTTTGTGAGACTGATGTTAAACCAGACATTTCAGACTTACTATTTCATTCTCAGTGTTGTAAGGTCCCTGAAATTGGAATCAGAGGCCTTCCATCATGTTTGTTTGTTTCTGTACATGGTGTCTGTGTGCAATAATCTGTCTCTCAGATGTCAACTTTGTGAGACTGATGTTCATATTTTGTAGTAGTTGTTAAATATTTTTGAACGTATTAATACTGTTTGTACTATAAATAAACTATAATGAATACAAACTAATGTTTAAGTACATTTTTTTCATTTAATTATTCATGTTTAAATAGATCACCAAAGAAATCTGGCATGGTCATATATTTAGTACTGAAAAAGATTTTTTGAAAATTATGAAGTAATATAAAGTATTAGAGATAAGAAAGTGTTATAATTGTCCTTTATCTTCGATTTTGCTACGAGTTAATAAACTAAATTGAATGTCTACTATACTACGTTTTAACTTTTCAAACTTTACCATGTTGTGAACGTTTTTGGTCTGTCTCCAAGAAATATGTAACACAATTCTCAGTAAAGGATATTCGTGAACTCAAACCTCATAGTGATTCTGTATATAATAGGTAGGGTCACTCTCCTCTCCTTCTACTCCTATTCTTCATCATTCTATTTACATATGTTTTTTGTATTTTTTTGTTGTTTTGGTTTGGGACCTTATTTTTCGTCTGTTGCCATCCCCACCGTGTTTCGAATTCTCCTTTCATAACCCCATCCATAATATCAAATTGAAGTAACTTCAGGTTTAGAGCTCATAACAGCAATACCCTGGTCTCGTAAGCATCTGCTAGGAGAGCTCCTTTTGAAACCTAATCAATCATGTTACTCCATTTGTATTCTTCAGCAGCGAGGTTTCGGGTAGGGATTGTTTGTTTTTGTGGGCGTGGATTGTATAGCGCTGTGCGAGCGTATCGTCATGATGTCGAATTACTGTTGATTCTATTCAGAAGCCTACACCATCACTCAATTATTACATAATACCTTCTGCCCGTAGGGGTTAGAGCGGTATTCCTATTACACTCTATCTTATAATTTTTTCTTGTTTTGTCATAATATTGGTCATAATTACGCTTTAAATATGAGTTTATTTATTTTTCTTCTTCTCCCTCATTTTCTCATCATTTGTGTTTTGTTTCAGATGGACAAAGATTTTGATCCAGCACAAATCGTACCTTCTTTAGTGGTGCACTTCGCTAAACGCACCTTGTTCTTGCACAGATTCAGTGTCCGTATTCTATCACTGATGCAGCTCTTCATTCTATTTGCACTCTAAATAATACCATAGAGCAATATACCTTCCGTACATACACTCCTCATAAAGGGGCTGTAATTTAACCAATCACATTCTTTTAGGGTTCTGTTCTTTTTGTTGGCTCTCTTCGTCGACCGACAATATTTTCTCTAGCTAGGCATTGCCGTTCTCTTCTATCACTTGTTTACGTTTGGACTCATATATTATAGCTCTGGTTTATATATTTGAGTTATCTTTTCGGAATTATTGATTTTAGTAGTATTAGTATTACTATTGTTTTTTTAGGTATTATTATTAAGTATTACGTTATTAGTTTTTATGGTAGGGTATTTAGTATTTTTATAATTATTTTGGTTAGTTTGGGTTTTATTTGTATATATTTAGTACTTCTTTATTTTTTATGTTTATAATATATATGTGATTGGTGTAATATTTATTTATTTTTTTATTTATATGTGAGTTTTATATGTTTTCAACACAGTGTTTATATATGTAATTATTTTTGAGGAGTTATTAAGTTGAGTGTATTTAGTTATATTAGAGAGTTTAGTAATATGATAGTATTATTATATATAGTATTATGTATAATTAGGTTGGATGTTGTTTTTATTATTATATTGTTATTTATTAATTATTAGTTTTTTTTATGTTTATATAATTTATAATTTTTGTATTATTTATGTTGTTGTTTAGTTTATTTTTTATTATATAGTTTATTTGAATATTATTTATTAATGATACGTGTTTTTTTTCTGTTTAAAACGGGTGCTATAATTCGTCGCTGTGGTGCTTAAATTCGGTATCCATCTGTGGGTGCAATTCGTGCTTGGTTTTTTTGTTCCATGTTTTGCTTATT
This sequence comes from Trachelipus rathkii, assembly GCA_015478945.1. Classification (NCBI taxonomy): domain Eukaryota; kingdom Metazoa; phylum Arthropoda; class Malacostraca; order Isopoda; family Trachelipodidae; genus Trachelipus; species Trachelipus rathkii. Next base: position 12,660 of record JABUQX010016344.1, on the reverse strand, counting down.
ATATATAGCCTTATTATTCAATGTAAAATTATTTGGTTTTATCATGCAAACATTTTAATTGAAATATATTTGTGTTTATGTCTTTAGCGGTTGTTTTATTTGATATTTGTTGAGTGAACCTTTTTTTAATTAAGTCGCATAATTTTGTGTTTTGTTTTTTTTTTTTCTTGAGCACTTATAATATTCGGTGTAATATTTTTAAGGCTTATTTGCTAATGTAAATGCATCACATGTGTCGATAGAATAATTGTACTATCTATTATTGGTTTACTCTGTGTTTTGGCGTTGGGGTTTTGGTGTGTTTGTTGTTTTAAGTTGATATCAGGTAACTTTTGTTGAAATAAGTGATGTTCTATTTAACCTTAAATTGCGAGTTATGGACGACTTAATTTCAGTGTCAAGAGATAAATATTGTTGGATTACAAAAAATTGTAACATGGGGCAATTTCGGTCGGGGTCTCAGGTTTTAAATATTATGGCGTGGGGTGCGAGATTGTGCGCGGTTTGTTTTCGTGGGGTCAGCATATGTTGAAAAGTGATCGATGTGAGAGGTTATATGATTTTTTAATTGATCTCGTGTTAGCCAAAAAGAATAGGTCCGAATTTATATAATTGTTTAAAATAATTTTTTTTTATTTTGAGCAGTTTTTCATGCAATTATGGATTAGTGTTAAATTGTTTCAAACTATGAGCCTAATTTTACTAGTATCTATATTTTTTTTCATGCTATATATTGGGTTGCGATCTAGGTGGCGGGTCTACGTATTTTGTGGGGCAAAAGTAAACGGCAGGATAAACTCTTCTTTTGATGGATTGGTTGCCTGAGACCCTTAAGTCAGTTGTTCGTTTCTTGTCATTGGTTCTTACGTATATACGTAAATTAGCCTAACGCTGCATGAGTTTGGCATCGTTTGTTGTCATAGACAGCGTTTGCGTTCGTTTTTGTCAATTCAGCGTAAAATTGCGTAAAGAAAGCTGCTCACCATAACTAAAGAATTTTCCTGTAATTCTGTGTGGTAGTTTAGGTGGAAAATTAAAAAAGAATTTTTGTCCATATTATATGCTCGGCATTGATATTTGTTACGATTATTTTGACAAATGCGAAAATCAGTCGTGCGAAATATTTTCGTGAAAATAGAGATAACGCTTCTTAGCGCATAATACGTGAAATGAAGTTCCTATATTCTTGTTTGTTATATTATTAGAAGATATCCTATAAATGAATAATGGAATTACCTGTACGTTTTGGTTGGAGCAATTTTTTTACGAATTTATTTGCGTTTTTTGGACTATAAAGCGGAGTACTGGCAAAACTTCGAACATTTAGTATTGTAGTTTTGGGTCAAGACCCATTCTTTAGATAATTCTTGTGACTTATTGCGCATTTAGGTTTTATAAAACGAGATCTCTAAAATACGCTTGATTGTGGTTGATTGTTATTCGTCAAACAGCGTTTGTCGTTCTGATTTTTGTCAAATCCTTGCAAGAGATCGTTTGAAAGAACCTTGCGACCAATAGTCGTAAAAGAATTTGCCTTAATGTTTCTTCGTATGATTAGCATAAATATAATAAAGAATAACAACTCTGATGACATAAAGACATTATTCACGTGAAAACTTCAGGAGACGAATCTTTCTTTTTTTTTTTACTGATTTGTTGCAAAGGCAGCAGAAAGATTATTTATCATCGATAACTTCTATACTATATTTATCGTTTTTTTATACGTTTTCGAACCCAATTTTTCTTAAATAATATTTGTTATATTCCATTATTTGTTGGGATAGAATGAATATATCTGATCTTCTGTATCCCTTTATTGGGCAGGGCTTTGCCCTTTAATGATGGTATCTCTTTAAAAATGATAAATGTTTAAAATATTTAGGATGTGGACCGCCGATTTGTCCTTTTTCGCGCCCCCCAAAATATTTCGTGGGTGCTAATTATTAATCGTTCACTGATTTATTATCTGCCTTCTATACGATTTATATCCTATCTTATATTTGTATTATCCTAAATGATTCAATATTTCGCTATTATGTTCTAGTTTGTCGTTCTTGTTCTTTTCTGTTTTTTTTTGTTTGTTTTCTTTTGTTTGGGTCTGTTTAGATTATGGCGTTTTGTTTTGTTTTTAACTTTTTTGTCCTTTAAGGATAACATTATTTTCATTTTATATTAAAAATTTCGTAAAGATTTAGCCGCTTGAGTTTAGGGTGAATGGTTATCACTAATGTCCTTAGAATTTCGGAAGCATGCGTGATTTTGGACTGAAATTTGCCCCTTCTTATTCGTTGTTTTGGCTGTTCCCGTTTTGCGGTATATTTGTGTAGGAGTGATATTAATATATATTTATATATATATATATTACTATAGTTTATTTGGACAAACTTCTTTTTCTTTAGTAACTTATTAGTGGTATTTAGTTCATTATATATTTGATTATATAGGTAGGAGTGAAGCTATAATTGTATGTATTTATATATATTGTGGTGCGAGTACTATTTGATAGTGGACGTTGAAAACTAGAAGAAGAAAATGACTCATATAATAATTAATTAGCTATATATTTAAAGTTATATATACAGATCAATAAGTGAGATCATTATTATATTATTATAATTTAATTTATGATATCATTTACATCCTGATTCAGCAACATAACAAGGCGATTACTTCTATTAATTCTGCTCCCGAAACTCGTAGGTAACCTTTTTTTTTTTACAAATGTCTTGCCATTAATTAGGTCCAACAGAATGATGAAAATATGAATGATTTGATAATGATTCAAGACTGACGCGATTTATTAAATGATTTTGCTCGCTCGTTCTCTTATTCTGACTTCCTTTTATAAAATAATAATTTTAAAAAAAATACATAAAAACTAATACAAGTATGTTTATTAAATTTCTTATTATTAGACTTAATCATCGTACGTTTCCTGTCTTGATTACATGACATAATTTTTTATAACATTTAAGCATTCAATTCATTTATCATAAATTGAAAACATAATGTTTTAATTTTTTGTCCCTTTAATTATTTCAGATTATAACCTAGAATTTTCTAAAGGATCGGAATCATTTCTATCGCTTCCTATATCTCGAGTACCGCCCTGATTATTATATTATATATAATTAATTATATATATATATTACTTTATTATTTTTTATATATATATTTATTTATATATATATTATTAATCTATAAATATTATAGTAGTTTTGCTACTATAATGATTGTGATTATTATATAGGTGTTACTTTTAGTTATTGATATTTATTAGTATTTAATAAATTTGTAGGGTTTGTGTAAGTCGATATATATGAGGAGTTTTGGTATGAAACTTATCTGTTATGGAAGACTAGGCTGGCTATAGGACACCATCGTATCCTAAGAGTTGCTAAAACGACCAGCCCAATCATATGCTTCCATCTCTCCTGTGCGTTTATAAGATGTGGTAGAGTTATTTGTTGTGAGTTTTGTTGTGATTTGTACAATAGTCTTGTGTGATACGGAGCTAGTAGGATCAGGTGAATCTCGTTGCAAAAATTGCCAGAATTGCTGATGAACATGAAAAACAAGTAAACACAAATAGGTTTAGAGGATTGCATATGGATGATATTACATTAAACAATTAAAGCAATAAACATAAATTGGGGCACATTTTCCAGGACATTAAATCAACTAATTACAGGGAAAAAGGTAACCACTTTATTTTTTCCGATTCTGGATTTTCTTTCTAAAATTTGGTTATAATATCTCTTTTGGGTTTGTTTTTTGTCCGCCATAAAAAATAACACCAGATTCGAATTATAATAAATTTTCTAGGACTATATCGGTTCTCCTGTTGACACCTCCCTCCAATATAATTGGGATTCCTCCAAAACCTCCATACTCATTTGAACAGGCTGTAGCTCTTTGAATATGGTTAGACAGTAGATCATTACTATATTTAATATAATATTTATTAATATATATTAGTTAGATGCTTTCATTTTAAGACTAAAAGATGCCTTCTAGTCTGATTTCGGACAATAGGTTTTCCTAAAATTTAATTAATTCTTTTCCCCTCCCCCCATTAAAATTTATTTGACGTACAACTGAATTCTTTTAAAGATAAGCATAATTCAACCTCGGTTGTGCGTGTGGCTGGGCTTTAAAATCCGAAATGATTCTTATCTGTATTTTGGTGGGAAAAAAAAATTGGACTTTGAGTTTTGTCTATTTATTTATGAATGTGAAAGTTAAAATTAAGCTATAAATCCATAAATACACATAGTTTATAGGATTGTGTGCTAATCATATGTTTTGGCTTGCGGTAACCTCTCCAGTGCTTCTATTATATTATTATATCCTTATTTTCTATATAATTATTTTGATAGTATATTTTATATCTAGTTCTATATAGTATTATTATTTATTATGTGGCTTCAACTTTATTTGAGGTATATTTTTATATATCAGTAGGTGTTGTATCATATATTACATTCATATAATTATATATATATTCACTGAAAATATATTCTATATATCGTATTCTTTATATTTTTATTGTCTATATATTATATCTTGATTATTTTTTTTTTAATATTATATGATTATATATATATATTATATATAATATATATATATAAATATATATATATATATATATATAATAATATTATATATATATAAGTATTATTATATAGTTGATATATATATACTTTTATATTTATATTATTTTATATATATATATATATATATATTATTTATATTATATGTTATATTATATATAATTCAAGTATTTGTATTGAAAAAAACTATGATTTTTATATATTTTATTGAATATTAATTTAAGAAAAAGTTTAAATTTTTTTTTCTCAACTAAATTCTGGTAAACGTAATCTCTTTGAATGTACCTATTGATTTTAAAAATAGGATGTAGGTGTTTATAAATTATGTGAGATGTTTTGTCCTCCTGGCACTATGTACATTCATCTTTTATTTTCTGGGATAATTGATAGTATGTGCTGTAGTCCTGAGGGATGCAAGAAATCAATTTTGAAAATCAAATTCTTCATCATGCAGCAGTACAACGACCCATCCCACGTTTTTATCATCATAAACGACCTATCACATTATTCACCAACTTTTAGGATTTCATCTTTGATATTGCTCAATTTGAGGATCGCCATTTTAGATGACAGGAACTCTTTACCAATGCCATCAGTGGATAATTCATATGCAATTAAACTTTGCATTACTTAATGGCACAGCAAATTTATGAAACTTTTGTCCCCCAGGAATTTGAATGCTCTTATCAAATCTACTCCTTAGCATTTCCTGCACATTTTTCATTAGTCTTCAGTGTTCTACTCAGATAAAAAAATTAATTTGTTTACCTAAACTCTGTTTACAAAAATCATACATTGGTCCCTTGAATTCAATATTGTGATTAGTTATTGGGGTCTTTGAAAGACTGCGCCTTTGCTGTTCATCGGGGTTTGATTAGTTTCCCCCATCTGGGAGCCATCACATGCCGATTCTTTTCCATGACTATGTGGCAAAAAAATGTCCACTCAAAACAAAGAGCAAATCACATCAGTGGTTACTAGATATTTGCAAAGTTAGTATCTGTTCTTGTTACTGGCCAGCACAACCATGCAGTGAAATAATGTAGCTGTTGTAATGTTTGGATGTGTTTTTATCTGTGGGATGAGTTTTCTAAGAAATGTATATACATTATGGAATTGGTCTTGTGTCAGTGAACAATAACATACGAGTTTAAAAGCTTTAAAGACGCAGACCTCAAATATACATCAACAATTTAAGTGCCTTCTTTGGATTTTCCCAGTGGAAACCTTGTGATGCATCTTGAACAATGAAGGAGCTACATTTTTCAGTTTAAAAAATTCGTCTTATAAAATGTACTGCTTTTCATTATCATTAAAGGGACTTCTTTTAATTTCAAATCGAGGTAAAGTATTGGGACACTCTAGTTATTAGTTGCCAATGTGACGTTTTGTGAGGATGGCAAATTTAGTGGTTAGCATAGATAGATAATGATCTATTGAATTGATTCTGTTTTTTTCTAGTAACGTACATCGATCCTGCGTCGAAATCCATTGTTTATAACTTAACCTTACAAAAACTGTCAGATATTCACTGAATGTTTTAAGACTTTGAGAATAGTTATGCACCGGAGCCTCTAGCTGTGATCATATTGCGCAGCGATATGCCATTTCCATATCTACTCCTATTCAATGGGACACTCACCACCTTTTCATTAATTAATTTGTAGTTAAATATCTTTTCCAAGTGTAAAGTCAGTTAAATTTGGAAAGTTGTCGGATTCTAATTATATTGTACAAACCATACAGAGGAAGAGTAATTCTTTTGTTTTGACACCTGATAATTTTTACACATAGGGTAGGGATCGAAGTGCTGCATAATGTTGAAATCCAACTATAGGGTTACTGTTTTCTTCTTTATACAATTCATATGCCTCCTTTAAAAATATTCATTAAAAATTAGGCGTCTTTTGCATTACAACTTTGTTTCCCTTTGTAATCCTAACAATTTTGGCACGTCTTTACTCATCAAGGAATAACATCTTTAATTTCATCAGAAGAAATATTTCTTTAATCAAATCTTTTTGTTTCTTGTGTAATGACCTTTCCTTTGCTCATATGAGGAATGTCAGGTAAGATGCCATACTTTTTCTTTAAAGTTCTACTCAACTGCACCATATATCGAGATGCTCTAAATGTCTCTTTCGTTTGGGATATACTGGAAGCTGTAGAGAGACTCAATATTTGTAACCTCTTTTCACGATTCTTCGTTGACTTATAAGCTTTGATCAACTCTTCCATCAGTGTATGATACCTGAATTAATATTAAACTCTGCAGTTCATTTGAATTTTCACTTAATCTCATTCGGCAAGCAGTGCAAAGCCATGTGTCAATAGCTAATGTTTTTTTGCACTTATTATAGAAATTTACTGATATTTTTCTAAGATTTTTATATATATTTGTTAATCTTATGACAAACTTTAGGAGTCAACTACAACCTTTGTCATTAAATCAAAACAGATCATAAAAATAATATATAGGGCCCTAGATATTAAACATAATTAAAAAGAAAAAAAAAAAAAAAAAAAAAAAAAAATATATATATATATATATATATATATATATATATATATATATATATATATATATATATATATATATATATATATATATATACTATATAATATATATATATTATATATATAATATATATATATATAAATATATTAGTATGTGCATATATATAATATCTAGTGTGTATGTAATTAATATATAAAGTATAGAGTGCGATTTTGTACAATACATATGATTTGAAATAATAAAATTGTGTTTTTTGGGATTTATGTTTTTTTAAATTTAATTACTAAAAATAGACAAAACTCGAAGTCCACTTTTTTTTTTCCTTCAATACATTGATAACAAGTGGAACTTTCATATTGTTATTTAAAAATTGTAGATTTTAATATCCATGAGTAATTGGGGGGGAGGGGAAATATAAATTTTGAGGGAACTTTTTCCCTAATTATGGTAGAAGGCTGCTTTTAGTCTTAAATGAAAGCCCTAACCATGCTGATTCTAAATATATATAATATGTATGCGTCTATGTTCTTAACCATTTATGACTGCAGCCTTTCTAAAATGAAAGCGGGTTAGGGGGATCCCGCAATTTTCGGGTGGTGTCACGGGAGAAGCCGTAGGTCCTAGAAATTTTTTATTCGATCTGGTGTGTTTTTGGCCCAAAACAACCCTATATAACAAATTTGAAGAAAATCTGAATCCTAGTGGTTACCTTGCCTTGCTGATTTGCCCTGGAATGCCCCAATTACCTTATTTTATTATACCAAAATTTAAGAGTTGCAAGCTTTGTAAATTTAAATTAAGACCATTTAGAGGGGATAATATAAAAATTAAAACAATAGGTTTATTAAACAACTTAATTTAATTTGAAAGTTATATATAAAATTGGTTCATGTAATCATCATCCTTACATACCCCAAGGAATATATATTTTTAATTGAGGCCCTGTACAGGATATATATTATATTTTTCATTGAGTCCCTGTCCAGGATATATTATATTTTATTTTGAGTTTGAGGTACTGAAAGTACAAGGGATGAATAATTTTCTTTTTAGAGTGGTAAGTACTTGCGTTACCTATTACTAATGTACATTAGTAGTATAATACATAAGAAAATTATTTATAAATAAAATGTACAATGCTATTTTAAAAACCTTAATTCAACTTGTAGTAGTTTAATTTTAATTTTTAAGTTAATAGTTTATTTTAAGTTTAAGTGGTATGATACCACAATGTTTGTTTTCAGTTTCAACACACTCAGTATACAGATAAGCTAAATGACACAAAAGAAGGAGTCTAGGCTCTTTCACTAATTAGTTTTAATTTAAAGAAGTCTACGCTTCACTTTGGCTAATAATAGAGTTTAACAATTAAAAGAAAAACTTTTAAATCCATTGTTTAGTTTAAAAACTACACTTTCTTTCACTGTAGGAACATTTCCCATAACTAATTTTTAATTTAAAAAGGAATGTCTCCTAATTTATTTCCAATAAGTTTCAAACTGTTTTTCAGGTAGGTTTGAGGTGGAGAAAAAGCTCCCCTTTAACTGTTTTTTTTTAAAAGTTATAAGTTTGTATTAGAGAGGGTAAGCTCCCCTAGCTAGTTTTCACTTGGAAGAAAGGGATAAAATCCCTTACCAGGTTTTCCAGATTTAAAGAAAGTAAATGTCCCTGACTAGTCAATTTTGAGTTTGGTTATGAGAGAGGGATAGCTCCTCAACTAGTCTTGAAAGAAAGGGGATAAGATCCCCTACCAGGTTTGTAGTAGAAGGGAAAGGTCCCTGCCTAGTTTTTCAGTTTGAATAGAGAGTAAAAGCTCCCTTTACTAGTCTTCAGTTTTGTTAGAGGGAAAAGATCCCTGCCTAGTCTTTCAGGTTTGTAGTAGAGGGTAAAAGTCCCTGGCTAGTCTTTCAGTTTGTTGTAGAGAGTAAAGGTCCCTGACCAGTCGACCTATAAATTATTACAATAATTAGAAATAGCTAATTTTAGACTTTCATTTTTGTTTTAATATTTTATCATATCATATTTTTCATTTTACCTTTCGTATAACATTACATAAGACATACCTCAAGACCACTTTGAGGCCATTTATTTGATATTGATATAGAAGAAGGTGTCCAACAAAGACACTGTGGTCTGGTACAGATTGTACAAATCAAGTCAATCAGTCTAAAAAAATCAAAAAGGTTCTACTTACGAATGCATTGGAAAACATTAACATATGAGAAAAAGAGAGATCTGATCCATTAAAAAAATTTATATTCAGAAAAACATTGATTTATATCCATTCAATAGAATATTTCTTATCATCAATAAGACAAATTAATTTATAGGGAGGCAAGGTGCATTAGAGAACCATTAGAGATTGCTGTAATAAAAGAAAAATAAACTTTACAATATATTATATTATATATTTATAATTATATTTATATATATAATATATATATATATATATTATATTATATATATCTTATATATATATATATATATATATATATATATATTATATATATATTTATACTATATATATATATATATATTATATATATATATATAATTTAATGGGTGTTGCATTGCATGTTTTTTTCCCTTTCCAGGTGAATTCACATCTCGAATGGGAGTGCGGAGGAGGCGCACGCGAGGCAATGGAAGACTGGGAAAGGAGATCGAGGGCAGTCCTGGGGTCAAGTAATACAAGTTAAGTTAAAGGGTTATGTTGTATTTTTAATGTATATATATTATATAATATATATATATTATATTATAATATTTATATATATATATTATGTGTTAGTTTTAATGTATATTTTAATATATATATATATATATATATATATTAAAATGTGCATGCCCACATTTTATTCATGTTGCTTATTACCACCTGTCCTTTTCAGGTGTTATAAAAACAGGTAATTAAGGCTGACAAAGTAAAAGATAGTAGAGGTGAAAGTGTCAGTACACAGGAAGTTTTTTCATGAAGAGGTAGTGGTTATTCTGCTACTTTCATTTCTCGTTTTTCCCGCATTGTGAAGATAGTAGCTATTCTGCTACAATACAATCATAATCGAAGATCTTTTATCCCCGCCAAAGGGTACGTGCACCCTGCTTTTATAATTTTATGGTGCAATACTTTCAAATAAATTTCGTTGCTAATTTAAGAGTTGCGTTAGAGTTTTGATAACTGCATTTTTGCAGGGATCGGATCTGGGAGCGGTTTGATCCGGGCTTGAGTTTTATTTTATCGGTGCTGGAGCACATCTGATCAATTCGTCCACTCCTCCAGTCCTGTGGACATATTCAATTGTTACGCGAGTGTCCCTGTCTTTTCATGGTCACGTATTTCACCGTCCAGTCATTGTTAATTGTGGCTCAATAATTGCCCTGAATTATAGTTGAAGTTGCGGGCCAAGGAGCGGGACTTCTTAATTACTCTGCCGCTTATGAGATGCTTTTTTCCGATGGAGGGTCCTTTAATGTGGGAAATTAAGTTACGTAATTAATCTGTAACTCATTTAACCTCTAATCGTCATCGTTTTTAAAGCTGCTATAATATTTGTTATTTTGACATTATTAACTCACTAATTATTATTGTTGAGATTGCGATTTACTCTGTCATTCTTGTCCTATCCTTACATTTACAAGTAACCAATTATTAATTCTTTTTGTAATTGAATAATAATTATTTATGCTCTCTCTCTCTCTCTAAAAAACAAACAAACTTATCCTTTAGTATATATATATCTGTGTATATATATATTGTATTTTATTGCTCATTAACTTTAGATTTTGTTTGCGTCATCGTCGCAGGAATACGTTTATATTGGAGAGGTGTAGTGATCGCTTTTGTAATTCCATTATATTACCTCTGCGATCTTGTCCGCGTTGATTGACCACTATAATTATATGAATTGCCTTATTGAACGCGTCCATTAACATATTCTGACACCTGCGAGTGTCTGATTTGAATAATTCGTATCGATTTGGCTATCAGTCACGAGAATAGACCTATATTTATATAGGTCTATTGATCGTTCTGGTAATTCCATTTCATTACCTCTACGATCTGGTCAACTTCGATTGGCTCCTCTGATCTGATAGGCTGTACTCATGTTGAATCCATTAATTTCATGAATCATAATTATATTATATATTTTTTTTATATTGAAAAACTGTATGGTGCAAACACAGCTGTATATTATGTCTGTTTTTTTATTATATATTTTTATTGGCTTGTAGTGTCTGCGTTTTATTGAATAGATAGTCTCCTTAGTAACACATAGAGTATCCATACTTTCCTTCTTTCTTTTATTCTGCAAGAAAGAGTTGCGAAACGGCTGGTTGGCGCTCTTGCTGCATCAATGATCATTTTCTGTCATTAGCTTTCTGCGTTAGGGTTTGTTTTTGCTCTTTTTCGTATGGCAGGGTTTGCCCCCCTCTTCGGCGTTACATATTTGAATTGGCGACTTGCAGGATACTCCTCTGTTACTATTGGGATCTTATAGGGTGATTTTCTCTCCAACGCTTAAATATTTCAGATGTCTGAGAACGGCTGAGAATGCAATGGACATGGATGAATATTGAAGACTTCTGGGGCATTACACTTCGAATAATCTGGGGGGATGGCACAGGGGGGTCAGTAGATAGGAATCCAGTAGAGGTAGAGGAGAAAGATCTGGTTTTGAAGAGTTGAAACGATTGACGGCTGCTCTAAATGAAACACAGAGGCAGTTGAATGAAGAAAGAGCGGAGAGGCAGAGGTTGATGCAAGAGATGGAAAGTAAGCGAGAACGCAAGCCACCGGTTGCAGAGGGACGTTTTCGATTCCCGTTTGAGCGAGACAATTATAGCTCTCAGCTGTCCAGGGAAGTTGATAACCCTAGAGCATCGGAGGTTGTCGGAGGTAGCTTGGGAAGATACCACTTGCCTAGAGTGGGCTTTACTGGTTGTGAAGGTGGTGGGATGTATTCTGCCGCTGGAACATCAAGTGCGTCATACCAAAGCGCACCCGCACTATCAACTGTGACTACGTCAACTTATACTGCACCAATTTCCACAGTTCCATTGATCGATTTTGGTGGGGTTCCAGCGGTGTAGGCACAGTGAGACCGGACCCTTTGGAAGCTATGCAGGCTCAGTTGACAATGATTACCAAGTCAGTTACTCTGCTGACGCAGTTGCATGCCCGGGCGTTTCGGCCGCGCGCCGCACCACCACCGAAGTTTATGCCTGACGATGGACAAGACTTTAATAAATTTCTCTGGAGGTTTGAACGATATTGTGAGTTCACCTACCCAGACCAACATGATGACTGGCTGATAGTTTTGGGGAATTACCTGGGCGGATCATACTTGGATTTGTATTGGCAGTTAACTAAAGATGAAGATTCATATCCTGCCGTAAAAAGTGCCTTGATTACATGGTGGAATCATGAGTCTGAGATGAAGAAACAAAAGGCCACACAGGAGTTCATGCTGGCTAAGAGGAAGTCTGGAGAAAGTATTAATATGTTTGCGTTACGACTTGAGCAACTGG